>MU912972.1:12741-35429 GCA_036418165.1 Cooperia oncophora
CAGGTTGTAGTGTAAGGGCAGGAAAACCCCTCCTCAGGTTAAAGCTTCTTTACCACTCCTTTTAGTGTAACTCTAGCGTGTCTTCCATTCATACCGTACCACGTGTTCTACTGTAATGTATTTCCAGAGCAGATGATTACGACTGTCAGCGACCGATCGATGGGCGGAGCGCGCAAGCACGAGCCAACGGAGGAGATCGGAGGATGTGACGAAGCCGACCGGTCGCAGTACTCACGCAGCACTCATCTATCGTTTTCCTGTTTCATGTAGCAATAGCCTTCCTGACGTGTATTCCTGTTATCGTGATCTCGTTGTGCCTTTTTGTAGTAGTACTTGTACGTGGATATGAAGTTTCTAAGGAATTGATGTGTTTTGTATAGGCATGCCTGAGGCCTTGTGGATACTGATAAGGGACGAGTGAAAGAGGACATTCGGACCCTTTACTTCATGGTGGAAACGGAATTCGCTTACTCACTTAGCTGCTCATACTGCGCTGTTTTGATCGAATCGTAATAGATGGAGCAACCCACGCACGAGCTCACGTCCAGCTGCCACGCGAGCAGCTTGCTGCGTGCTCCTACTCAAGCGTGCGCTACGCACCCCTACCGTGCCCCTTCACCCGACCCCCTTTCCCCGGTCTTCCTCACCTGCATGTTCTCAGTCCCGGCAGAGCACGCAGGACTGGGAAGCAGGAGCAGAGGTTACATGCCATTCCCTCCCGTTCCACCCGACCCGGCCCCGTACTACCACACACCCAGCTGCCACGCAGCTTGTGCAGTAACTTGGAGTGTACTAAATGGTTTTCTTATATAGTTGAGGGTATTATCACAATCAAACCAACATCTTAGTTTGTTACTTTATTATGGATTAGCTTGCACTTTTGCTAGCGGTTGTATCCTCTTCTCTTGCTGCGTGCACTCAAGCGCATACACATACCCCTTCCTCCGCCCACCGTACCCTTTCACTCACCCTCTTCCTCCTGCCTCCGTCCCTGCACGTGGTCGTCTGGCTGAGCAGGGGAAGGAAGCAGAGGGGGGAGCACTTGATACTCCCCACCTCAACTCCACCTGCCCCCGCCTGAGTACACGCCAAGCTGCCACGCCAGCAGCTCGTGCAATGGCTCGGAGTGTACCGAATGGTTGTCTTATATAGCGGAGGCTGTTATCACAATCAAAACATTGGATTGATACATCTGCACCAATCAGTTCTTGGTTTGTCTAGCGGTCGTTTTCTCACAACACTAACGTGTTCGAGCCCGAGAAACATTTTGCGGACTGCAATTAGCCCATCATCAACTTCTTAACGTCATTGTTTGAGAATGGAATTCAGCTCACTTCGAGAGAAACCGTGGTGGGTGAATGACCAGTTCCGCCTAACGGGTTATTCCTTCGTAACATTCAAGTGGGGGCAATTGCCTCCACGACACCGGTGGTGTTTTTTACGGGACCGATAGTCCGAATTACGACGTTGACGTTTTCCCCTCCTTTTTCCTCTTCATTTGTTTTGTAACAATACATCACTCTACAACTCCACTTAACATTTATCACTCTATTTCATAAAGCAGAAGTTTTGTGTGTCGGTTTGTCGGTCTGTAGGTATGTATGTATGTATGTTTGTCCGTCCGCAAAATGCTTCACGGGATTCAACATGTAACTGAAAGGAGAAAACGACCGCTAGCCAATCCGGAAACCTTTCGGTGCAGATGTATCAATCCAATGTTTTGATTGCGATAACTCCACTATATAAGACAACCACTTAGTGCACTCCGAGCCATTGCACGGGCTGCTCGCGTGGCAGCTGGACGTGAGCACCTGCAGTGGACAGGGTAGGGAAGGGCAGGGGTTAGGGGGCATGGGGAAGAAGGTAGGGCGAGGGGGGGGGCGAGAAAGGGTTGTGGCGGGGGAATGGGGAGGTAGGGAGGGGGGAACGCAGAGTGTGCTTCAAGGAGCACACCATAACGGTGGAAACAGAAGCATTAGTGAAAGCGACAAATAGAAGAAAGGGAAGGATCAACCGCTGGCAAGGTTGCAAGGCAATCCATAATGTGCTATCAAGTGGTATTTCTGAGGTGAGGACACCTTGTACTGTATAAGACGACGATTTGGTGTGTTCTGAGCCACTGGACGTACTGCTCGCGTGGCAGCTAGACGTGAGTGCAGAGAATCAGGATAGGGAAGGGATTGAGGCCTTCGGGGAGGGGTTAGGGTTGGTGGGGTACGATTGGGAAGACACCGCAACGGTGGAAGCAGAAGCAGGAAGGATCAACCACTGGCAGAGTTGTGAACGAATTCATGCCGTGGTATCAACTGGAAGTAATGTTTTGAATGTTATATCACATAAGACGAACATTTGCGTATTGCGAGCCATCACGCGGACTGCTCACGGGGCAGCCTGACGTGAGCGCGTGCAGTCTATCAGTGTAGGGTTATGGGTTGGGGCATTGGGGTGGGGTGCGGTCGGTGGGGATACGACTGGGAAGCGTAGTGCACGCTTTAACAAGAGCACACCGCTACTTTAGTGAAAGCGAAGTTGGTGGGTTGAAGAAAGGAAGGAACCCACCGCTAGCAGAGTCGCGAACCAATTTATGTCGTGGTATCAATTTGAGGTAGTGTTTTGAATGTGATATCACCCTTTTACTTTCGAACTTTTAATTACTGATGAAAACAATAATACTGGAGAAGGAATTATGTTACAACTAACGTACGTAGCCGGAATATTAGCATCTGCAATCTTTATGCGACGTAATCGAATGGATTGCATAATAGAAAAGGAAAGCGCTGATCGGTAGGCGTTCCGATGCAGATAGGAAGCGTTTTCCATCATAAACCGAGGCCAGCTAGGCGAAGCCGGGCTAAAGAGAAGGAGGAGAGCTCGGCGTAAGCCGGGCGATACGACTGGTTATTAATAAAAAACTAACAGTGACACATTGAAACTTTTTAACTTCATTGAACTGAAACTTCAAACAACAACTGAAACAGTAATTCTAGAAAACCACTACGAAACAGAATTCAGAACCTATTAATACAGGCCATCCTTCTTATTTCATATGATCGCAACTGATACATAATATGAATAAGCTTGGTCAACAATAACGGGCACTCTATCTTTGACTGAACTGCTTTATCATTCATCTTGACTTTCGACTGCGACCTCACATCTGCTCATTTTTGAGAGAAAACTTTCTTCTCTATGCGCTTCCCTTTTACGTCCTACACCACGATCCTACAACGTATTTATTTAATGTCATTGCATAGTCTGAATACTCGAGTTTATACACTCACCGCATTCGTGGATTTTTCAATCTTGGAATTCCGATCTCCTTGTGCCAATAAGGAAGACTTTGAGAGACTACCACCCCGGCATTTTTCCTTCCTAAATCACAGCTCTAAACTTATTCTCTAAATTTATATCATAACACTTATAGCAACCTATTCCCACGTCCCCCACCCCATGTCCTTTAATTCAGCTGAATTAAAGGACATGGGGTGGGGTTAATAACTTTCTTATATCAGTTCCCGTCCAATCTGAATATGAAAGCCCCAATTTCACCGCAAAAATAGGAGATTTGAACTTCTAAAAAGCGAAATGGTCATAACATTCCAACACGTTATGTGCTTCCTTACACTAAT
Organism: Cooperia oncophora; assembly: GCA_036418165.1. Lineage (NCBI taxonomy): Eukaryota > Metazoa > Nematoda > Chromadorea > Rhabditida > Trichostrongylidae > Cooperia > Cooperia oncophora. The sequence continues at coordinate 16,371 of MU912972.1, forward strand.
AGTATCTTTATAAAATATATTATTAGTTTCAATAAATACTTACGTTGGTATTCCCGTATAGATATGAAAGCGTTTTTGACCGAAATATCAGGAACACTAATGCTGTTGTCGGTGCAATATTGCCTAATCCTCTTGCGGAGATACAAGTTAAAATTTACATTAAGGATTGAATTTTTAGAAATAACTATAAGGCATTATTCAACAGCTAATACCTTTATAATAGAAAAATGTACAGCAGTAACTATAAGATATTATATAACAGTTGCAACCTTAAACTCTTCAGGTCTCCCACTCGAATCGTTTGTCCACGGATGAGACGTACATTTGAGTTATGTTTTCTGTTATGATCATATAAATGTCTTTTCCCTTTTTCCAGGTAGTGTTCCCAAAAAAAGCCAGACATTTCGACCTTAATCAACTTTGTAAGTGGGTTAGATCCTCCATAAGCATCCTCCACAAGTACCTTGAAACCAGATGCCTCCGAATTGCTTCCTCCACTGTTTATCCAACCTAATGGATTAGGATCATTTTCTATATCATATCTTAAAAAAGCCTCACTAAGTTTATTACTACGATTAGAAATACCAATCCAAAACTGACCTATACTAAAGGCAATCCTATGTATAAAACTGTACATTCATTTGACTATTTCTATTGAAAAAGATCCCTCACTTGACTATCTTCAGGAATTTTTTGGTTAGTTCTTTCAAAGTCAATCCATCATTGCTTGGTATGTTCAGGATACGAACGTTTTTTGATATAACTGGACGATTTATCATATCCTGCTGGCTTTCCAACCTTTTCTGTTGATCCTGATTCGGATAGTCAAAACCAGTCTGTGTTACGTTTTTAAAATTTTACATAAAAAGAAATAATAAAAATAACAAACAAAAATAACAAACATTAAAAAATTTTACATCTTTCAAACCACTTAGTGTAACATTTCCTAGGCTATTTCTTCAATGTCCCTTTTAAGGTCTTACATCTTCGATCGAACGCGCGGACATGTTAAGCGGAAAAAATTAACAACGAGCAACTCTGGGTTACCAACACAAAGGTAAGACCGTTCTGTAATTCACAAGGGTAAACGAAAAATATAGTTTGTCAGACTCCGCTTTTATAGCATACCCTTTACTTCACCTTCTGATTTTACTTAAACTTTGCATTTCACTTTAATAGGCAATCAGTAGGCAACTGCAGAATGGGACTCACCTCTAGTATATTCAAAGTAACTCGAAATGAGAATTTAATTGAATCGATCGACACCTTTGAGATAGTAAATCAAAACTATCAGTGCTAAAATTAAATACTAGTTCATATGAATAATTACATTTTCTTAAAAGAGATGAATCATACCATTACCAACGATTTCAATATAGTTAATGTAGTCAATATAGCTACTAAACGTAAATCATACAAAACAATAAAAAGAAATCACCATCTATGCTAACTATATCATTGATTACTTTTTATAAATGAAACCCAAACAGCGTAGTTTAGAACTCCTAACATGAACAGGAACAAGCTTATTCAAACTCTCGTCAGTATAATTAACTTCAAAATTAATATACCTGAATGTCTACGTAATAGCTTGAGTGACTGAAGGCGATATGACAAAAAGGTAATTCCACTAATTCATGTCGATGACCATCAATATTCAACTGTGACTGAGCAACTTGGCCTGAAATAATACTGTAAGAACTAACATTAATATTTGAAAAATAATGGGAAAGACTAAGTTGTACGTGATTACACTTGAAGCTACCAAGACGTACTATAATTTATTGAACATATAGCCAGACAAAATGTCATATATACTGACTCTAATATCGATTACTTTTCATTAATGACATCTAAACACTATGCAGTTTAGATTGACTTATTCCAGTCCTGTTAGCAAGGACAGGAATAATTCAATTTAAACTATTTTTAGTATACCTAATTCTTAAAATTTATTTACTTGTATGCTTAGAGATTGGCTCGGAGAATTATAACAGAATCAAACATAAATTGACAAAAAAGTGCTTCTAATAAGTCAACCCCCATTAATATCCAAACATGATTCAGCAACTCGGCCTGAAACAAGAATAATAATAATAATTTAGAATATCGATAACAAAAAAAGAATGGGAACAACAAAATAATGCGCGGATACACCTGAATTCGCTTATTAAAACCATGGTCTAGTGGACTCAACTTATGGCCACTGTGGGTTTTGCTAACTACGTAATCCTGCTGTACAGAGTGTATCCGCGCTCTCTATGTTGCGAAATCAGACCAAGGACACCAATGTGTTCCAATGATTGCCTAGTACTATAACAACTGTCAAGACGGAACATGTAGCAGGCTGCTACGAAATTAGGTCATGGATGTCTAAGTACTTACATAGTGGTCGGCACGTGGAAATGTTTTAATCACTGGGTAGAACTTCAACAACGTGCAATTAGAATCTTCTCGTAACCAGCTCTGAAGTGGGTCATTGGTAGATTTTTAGTAAGAAACAAGATAATAATGATTTTACGACGATTTACAGGAACGGATGATGCAGGATGTGTTCTATGGGATGCACAAAAGATTGAAACATCGCAATAATGTAATTTTAGATGATTAGTAGAGAGTCATTATGGGTTCTTCAAAGGGCATAAATGTGTGATGTCGAAGCAACGGGTACAGATGCACTTGATATTGTGCAATCACACCTAGTAGTCATACTACTTATTAGACGACATAATCATAAAAACAAGCCTTAACAAAGTGAACCGTCCAACTATAGTTTCCATATTTCAAGAAAGGTCAACTATAGTTTTCCAAAATTATAGTTGACATTTCTTGAAATATGGAAAGGAGTAATTGAATACAACTATGAAGTTCAGGCTTACCACTCCACTATAATAACCCAAATATGCGAGTTTAAGAAACTCGTAGTGAATGCTGGAGACGTTCCAAGTTTACATGTCTCCATAGGTTCTTTCAATGTTCTCCGTCAACATTCAAAATATAGCATTGTTTAATAATGACTACGTGGCTAGTTTAGTTCTAGCAACTTCAAGCTACAGTTAATGTAAGGAAGATCGGAAATGAGCGTTGAAAGTTTATTAGTACTAACATACAAATGACGGTACTATAGAATAGAGAGTGGTACAACAGCACAGAGCTATGTATATGGATAATCTAGGTTACCAACTCCTGAAAAAAATTAAATTGACTGAAATGATGGTAATAAGCTATCACAAGAATGCTGAGTTATGGGCAAAAGTCGGACCACGGGCGGGATTCGAACCCGCATCTTCCGCTTTCCGTGCGAATGCGTTCCCTATTACGCTACCGAGGCCACCTTTGACCACTCAGCTCAATGGCTATTTGTGCCATAACCTTACAGCACTCACACGTTCAACGTGATGAGCCGGTTAGCCGATATCGGCAGTGAACCGCAAGGCTGAAGGCTTTTTACAAGTTTCAAGCTGTTATTGTTTAGTAACTGCTGTTTAACGCCGCAGTGCGCGATCCGAAAGCTATCACAAGAATGCTGAGTTATGGGCAAAAGGGTAACTACGGCGGCATTCGAACCCGCCATCTTCTGCTTACCGGGCAGTTGCGTTACCACTTACGCTACCGGGGCCACCTTTGACCACTCAGCTCAATGGCTATTTGTGCCATAGCCTTACAGCACTCACACGTTCAACGTGATGAGCCGCGACCTCGGCCCACCTTCTGCACGGCAACGCCCGACCCCACATAGCAAAGGAGACCCGGGAAAAACTGGAGGAGCTGGGCTGGAAAGCTGTCCCTCACCCTCCCTGCAGGTGGGGTTAGCCTGCCCCGAGGTAATGTCAGGGAACTGAGAGAAATGTATGAATTGGATAGAATGGGCATCGTGGCGCAATACCAAGTAGCACGACAATGCCACATGCAAGCATTTAAACAACTACTCGAAACGCATACGCATTGAGAACGGTGTAACAACTGCCCCGTTCCCCCTCAAGTTTATGTTTTTTTTTAGAATTTTTTGATATTTAATTGCAAACAACATAGTAGACCTAGAGAGCAACTGAAACGTAGCCCTTCCAAGACTGAGCTTTCTTCACAAATTTCATAACCAACACGAGACCAAAAAGACTGGTACATGAAAATACTATTAGGTCGTTCGGAAAGGAATGCGCGTTGACTTTGTCTATTTATTTCTCTTCTACTATAGGAGATTTTTCAAAACAGTTTTGTCCATTAGAGAGAGGTTTTTATTGCGCATCTTTTGATATATTTTTTCTATGTCTACCTTGTTTTTTTAGAGAAAAAAAAGTTTAGAAAATGCTCGACAAAAATTTCGAATGCGACAAAGGCATATCGGGAAGCACAAAACTACTCGGAGTAGCCTACAATACTGAGGATGACGAACTTCTCCTCAAAGTGACATTGTCACCAAAACAACATATGACCAAAAGAGAACTCGTTAGTGCAGTCCATAAATTATACGATCCTCTTGGCCTAGCACTACCCTTAACACTGAAGGCAAAACTGCTTATGAGAGAAGTAGTTATGCTTAAAACAGCCTGGGGAAAATCACTCAGCCAAGAACACATCAACAGATGGAACGAAATCTGTACCGAAATATCTGGCGTTTTCATCAAGGTCTCGCGCAATATCGGTCCAGTAGCCACCGGAGAAGAAGGCTCAACCCTTTGGATATTCGGTGATGCAAGTCAGCTAGCAATATCGTGCTGCAGTTATGTGACTCATCCTCCCGACAATCAAACGAAGGGGGTACTGTGGCACGGCAACAAGGCTGGCTCCTATGGAAAGATAACTCTCTATCCCCAGGCTAGAACTTCTTGCCATTCTAGTATCACTTCGACTGGCACGAACCATACTCCAGTCCTACCAAAGCCGCATACGCAACGTTCACATAGTGAGCGATAGCAAAATAGCTCTAGCCTGGACACAGACGTCTAGAAAGCTTCCTCTTTTCGTAGCTAACCAGGTCGACAGAATTAAAAAGCTACGTCATCTCATTCAAGAATACGGAACCTCACTAACACTCAGTTATATCGAATCTGAAAAGAACCCTGCTGATATTGCCACTCCGACCAGTTGCCAGACAACCATTCGAGGCCAGTGACTGGATTACAGGACCTCAATGGTTCAAGCTCCAACAAGCCCACTGGCCAATAGACTCATCATGGGAACAGACCCCGACCTCACAAGACAAAGACCAAGAAGAAACTAGCAGCGCGCCGCTGTGCGCACCTGCCATACAAACATCGAAACAAGCAGCCAATAATCTAATCGATCTATCACGCTTCCGATACTACTCGCGAGCGTTAAGCACATTGGCAAGGCGCAATGAAGGCGCTGTCACGGTGGATCGCGAGGGTCAATAAGCAAAACAACAGAAACATCGCACCATGCCTGCTGCGACAAGTTCTCAACACACAATGAACTTACGGCCGCGGAAGTGAAGACAGCGGAACACATGCTTATACATGAACGAACACGAAACAGCGACATAAACGAGCTCCGCTCGAAATACACAGACAAAAACCTATTCTACGATGAAAATCGGCTAATCAGAGCCAAATCGCGGCTTATTAACTCAGCATTACCGCGCGACACAAGGGAACCCATCTTCATTCCAAGTGACTCAGAGCTGGTGCGTCTTATTGTAAGAGAATTGCACGAAACAAACATGCATTGTGGCCGACAGCACACGTTATCGCTTCTAAGAATGCGATTTTGGGTACCTAAGCCGTCATCGAAAATTCGCAAAATCCTCAGCGAGTGCACGGTATGTAAAAAAGAGCAGGGGTTACCATTTCCCTACCCAGCGACACCTCCGCTACCGAAAGACCGTGTCATTAAATCCAAGCCATTTGAACATGTCGGCTGCGACTACATAGGACCTTTCAACACAGATAACGATGAGAAAGCATACATCGCTCTGTACACATGTTTATCGACAGGAGCTCCATCTAGAACCGGTTGATAACCTTTCCGCTTCGGCATTTCTAGACAGTTTCTTACGCTTCATCAGCCGAAGAGGTGTACCCATGCTAATGCGATCAGATTGTGGGAGCAACTTCGTTCTTGGTGCTAAGGTATTAGATCTTCTCTTTCAAAAAGATCAAGAGGGGAGATCAGTTATGGCATATTCGGCTACAAGAAACATAAAATGGATATTCAACCCACCCGCAGCACCATGGATGGGAGGTGTATGGGAACGCATTGTAGGAACCGTCAAAAAATGCCTCTCGAAGACTATAGGGCGCAAAAGACTATCGTACACGAAATTCACAACAGTCCTAGCCTGCATTGAAGCAGTTGTCAACACTGACACTGACATTCCGCCGTCCACTGACAAAGGTGGACCCTGAAGACCTCACATCTATCCCATTGCGACCCGTAGACTTTCTACAGGGGAATGTCAAGTTTTCACTCCCTGAGAGCAAAGACATAGATGAACAAAGCGACCCCAATTACGAAGAGAATTCAATCGCCACGATGCAGCAAGCTAGGGAAGCAATAGAATTTGCTCAAGAAATGGCGAATCACTTCTGGAAAAGGTGGCAAAAAGAGTATTTGACAGAACTAAGAGATGTTCACAAAACGCTTATGAAGCAACGCAGACATATCTCGCGTGCGCTCCCTGAAGTGGAGAAATAGTGCTTATACAACAAGACGGGCTAGTACCCCGCAGCAATTGGCCGCTCCCGTAACAGACCTGGTAATAAGCGGTGATGGGTTAGTTCTCTCAGCGAAGGTACTAACACCCTCGGGCAAATCTGCCACCGACCAGTCACGAAAGCTCATACCACTCAAAATCCGTAGCTCAATGGATGGCTCAAAGACCGTTGAAGCTCCACACAGGAACGCCAACCAATCTCCCATAGAACAGCGAACATCCCCTTTCCAAGAAAGGCAAAGCAAAACATCACCTACTATGATACGCAAAACGAGTCTGAAGAGTCTTCGTACTCACAACACCGTACCACTAGCGGTAACTTCTTTTCGAAGTTAGTTCTCTATCCTTTCATACTACTGGCATTGATTCCGGCTGTGTTTACCACACACATTTATTGCCAAAACGGTACGGTCATAGTCACTCCACCGTCACAGTTCCTATACTCTGTGCTTCAACAAGGCATGTCGGAACAGAACAACGAACCAAACATCTACCTTTGCACTTCCACCATCCGCACACGAAGAGAAAGTGAAGGTTACACTGCTAAGTCGCAGAACAGGAGCTGACTTCAGTCATAGCAGAATGTGCGATCGACAGGCCTTTTGTGCCGACAAAACCCTTTTACGACATCTCTATTGGGGAACCCCCACTGTTGGCCTGAAGGTGCCATCCTAACCGCTATATCTCTTGCCGCAGTTATAGTATTACTGGCGCTTCTCCTTGGCATACTGATCAGGAACAAATGGTCCCAACTAAGACAATCTATAAGCCACCATCAGCCCACCCTAAGAACGCAGGAAGACAAAGGAACACCATTCACCCTAAGACACCTGAAACCGTCAACCTTTGTCACAGGAGCGCTAGTAGTGCTGACTATCTGCACCGCGCAAATCAATTCTTGCCAACACTTTCACGCTCATTATAACGCCGAGCTCATATGTGACGACTCGAACAAATGTACCGTCGAGTATGAACAAGAGCTGTTCTTCAATAAACTTCATCGGAAAGTCTGCATCATGCTTCGGTATCACAATAACACAGTGGGCAATCTCAAACTCACTCTCCAACGGACGCGTCGAATCTGCAACAAAGAAACGTTGTTCTTCACTCGAAACACAGCTGCGAAGGTGTATTACGAGAGACGGTGCCCATTTATGGCATTGAAGATAAATGCAGGACTCTGCAGCCAAACGACAGCATCTTAGAACTTACATGAGGCAGAAAAATTCCCAGGGTACTCCATGTGCACCTCAACATGCACCGGATTAACCTGTGGCTGTCTAACACCCTTCCCGGCAGACGCCTACCCGGGATGCCTATTCTATCGAGTTGCACAAGTACCACAGGAATGACGAGGTGTATCACATGTTTAAGTGTAGCCCTGGAACCCCGAAGTCCACCTGATAGTCCACCTGATGTGATACACATTAGAGACAACTCATAAGGAAATCGCAGCAAACGAGTCTTTGCAACTACATCCTTATGTCTCAAAGAAGGTGGGCGGTTGGGACATCAAAATAACGTCCCTACAAAACAAGCAAGACAGCGCTCTCAACAAGCGTTACACAGAATCCGCAGCGGGATTCCGCCGTCGAATGCCCAGATGAGAGCACTGCCAGCAAAGATTTCAGCAGGTGCTCCAACGAGGTAATCTGCACCTGCAGTCATACAAGGAGTAGAGTACAGTGCATTTGTCCACAATACAGCTTGAAGGACTCGCAAAACTCTATCACCACTCTACCAATCATAGCGTCGCACCTCAACATTACTGCCTCCGACACAGTAATAATTGATACACACGACGCCGAGATATCATTACTCATCACATCAAAAAAGCAGATTCAAAGGTAATAGACCCTCCCTGTACTTCACACGCAACAGCTCTAACCGGCTGCTACAGTTGTCTTGAAGCCGCAAAATCTACAGTACACTGTTATTCAGAGAAAACCACCGAAATAACCCTTGAGTGTACAGATCAAACTTTCCTAATCAAGTGTTCAAAATACACTTTAGCCAATGTCATAATGCTACAATACGATCATGCAAATGTAAAAGATGTGCTCATATCAGAGCGCAGGGAAACTCTCCAAGATCACTTTGATAGGCACACTTTTATACCATACGCCCACGCTAGACCACGAAATATTCGGCGAAGGTAAACAAACAACCGCAAGCAACACAGCCTGGTGGAGCAACATTTCGTTGCCAGACATAGGTCCGCTTGCGGCCACAATTACCAAACACTGGAAAACAACCGTCGCAGTTATCTGTAGCTTCACAGTAATCGGACTGCTCACATATTTCCTCGGACCAACAGTCATAATCACTATTGTTCATTTACTCGTCAAATTCTCCTCGCGATGGCTGAGACACTCTTCGCATGTCTCACAAGCCTATTCTCTCTTCTGCGGCGGTACCGTAATGACTAACAGTCACACCCTCGCTCTTGGCTCCCGCCAGCGCATGTCAAAAAAAAACAAAGCACAGCAATCTCGCTCTCATCGTTCGTTCCTAAATGTTAGTCGACGACAACTCTCCTCGCAATCATGCCGAAGCTGCCAGCTGCGGTGCCCGATCCAACCAACAAAGAAGACGCACCTGCAGACACGCCAGGCCTGGCGGCAGCCAACCACCCCGATACCTTTGAGGTCTCCACTCGTCTTACCTTGAATTTGCTCAAGTTCGATATTCAAGAAATCAAGAACAAAACGTTTCGCCCTGAAACTCAGATCGACTCCTTATTACCAACCCTGCACCTCGCCATCAGCGCACTTTCTGCGAATGAGGACGGCCATAGATCCTCCATCTGTTCGGTATTCCCCGACACTATCTCCAGATCATTCCGTCTACGAGACCTCAACAAGTGCATTTCCTGCTTGGCCCCCGCACACGGGCAGTGTTCGAACAAGTGTCGTTCCTGTGGAGGCACTCACCATGTTATTCTCTGCGCGGAACGAACAAAGCAAGGACCATCTCATAAACGTCAAAAGCTCGAGCACTGATGCGTTCATCCCATTGCAGGTTGGCTTCCTTCGCCACATTCATTGTTCTAGTACGCCTTGTAAAGCTTGCTTTCAGGTTTCAGCATTACAGAAAAGAAGAACTCTCATGCCGATCTGATCTGACTTTGTCATGACTGCATTTGCAAGCAATCCATTCCAGTGATGATGGACATGTTTTTTTTCTCAGTCACCGTAACCTAGTTTTAATTTCACTTTCATTTTATTGCAAAACCTATGTTGTGTTGTTGCCTTTGCGTACATTTCTGCCGCAGTTTTTTCCACCCTTTTTGCTCTCTTTATACAGCCCGCTTTCTTTGTTTACCCGCCCCATACCACTGTACCCCATATTTCCTTCACACTTACCGTGTAAGCGCAAAATTACAGCTCACACCTTACGGGGTCAATCATAAGACCGAGCAAGCCGTAAACAGAGGGCGCACAGTCCAAAAATCTCGGTGATGATCCCTATTATATGGTATGTCATGTATTACTTGCTTTTCGGCCAGCACACCGGCTCATTAATACCGCTCAAGATATCGTCAGCGCATAAGGGGAGCCGAGAAGGACCAGGCGGCCTAATTATCCACGACTTACTCGGTAAAAACCACAAAATCAAAATGGCAAAAGTGAGCATTATTTTGCGTATCTCACCACTTAACATTCTTGAGTTATCTCACATTTAAACTTCAATCGCTTCATCGCTTTATTGTATGCCCCGGGAGTGTTGCGGTATGCACCTGCAACCGCAACGCTCTTTACCGTATTCCAAGGCAGAGCGCTCGCTGGACAGTGGGAGGGGCTGCACTTTTGTAAGGCTAGCCGGACGCCAGTCGGCTGACCCAGGAGCGCCCGGAGTAGTGAACGGACCGGCGAGAGCTCTGCCAACCGCCGCTTACACGATTTACCCAATACTACGAGAATAAATAGCTTGATCAGCTTCCTTTGTTAGAAAGAAGAGGAAGAAGGGCCGTGACAAGCCTCTCGGTTTTTCCCCCTTCATTCTACTATTTTCAGGTACACTCTTTTGGGATTAAGATAAGATCCCGTCCAAGACGCCCCCAGCGCTGGCTGTCCCTCCGGGAACACATAGGGAGCGCTAAATCTTGGGAGATCCCTACCTGCGTATGGGTTGGACCACTCATGCGCTCAGATTATAGGTCAAAAAACAGCGATACAAATCACTATGTCAAACAGGGATTCCACCGGGTTAGGGGAGAGGCAAACTGTTACGTTCTCCAAGACTTTGGAAATGAAAATAAGGGTTGTATGTGTAGAACTGAGTGTACTATTTGTAGTATTATTGACAAAAACCACTACATTAGCTCGCAAAGTTACCAAACTGAAACTAATAGTTACAAAGATATAAACACTAACTGTTATAATAGCTGCCTTAAAAACCTTACTGACCAGGAACTAGAGAACATGATGTGTAAAGAATGTATATGTGAAACAGATAACGTCCGAGACTTTATAGATAATGATTATGGTCATGTTGCAACCGGAAATCTGAATATTATTAAAGAAAAGGTACTAAGGGATCTGTTAGGTAAGGAACTAAATATAGAATAGACCGCGGTATTTCTAGAGCTAAGATCCATAAAGCTTATTATGATGTAATAGAACAAAGTACAAAGTTTTAAAAAAATAAGTATAAAGCTAATAATGATAAAATTGAAATAATTAAAGAATACTTACATGCAAGTTATCATAGTAAAGTTAAACCTCTTTTGACATACAGGAAAAATCAGTGGCAACTTTGACCTTGTACCTACTAATATAATTGAGAAATACCAGGCCATTATATTTTTTGCCCTCTGGATGCCAGTAATAATTATGGCATTATATGCAAAAAACTTTATCTAACCAATTTAATAAAGGGAAATGGGCATCACATACAATTGTAATTATCGATGTTTTGAATATAGCCATACTAATAATACATACAAGTTGATACCTGGCAACAATAAAAACTTCTATGTATCGAAACATAGGGCAACCTGTGTTGATAACAACATCAAAATTAATGAGACTGCATGCTCGCCGATAATATATAGTGTAGTTCGCTGCGGACGGTTGGGCGTGTCAGTGCGGCTGCGTTTGGCGCGGTGCCAAACTCGTTCTCCACCAGTTGTTGAAGCGGGCAAGTGACAATACTGTATCATATCCTTCGTATTACTCGTTTTCTACCACTTTTTGTCGCATGCGCGTTTCAACAAGAAGGCAGAGAACGGCTTTGACGGGGTGACACACTCATACTGGCTGACACGCCCAACCGTCCGCAGCGAACTCGAGTGTATGCCTTTTCCAAAATGCTCAAAAACCCCCTCAAGTTTAGATACATCACGGGGGCACATAATAGCAGTCTCAAAGCCTCTAGCAAAAGAGCTACATGGAATATTTACATTCGTAAAGAAACATTTCATTAACTACTGCAGAATTGTGGAAGATAGAAGTAAAACTATCAAGACATACTTGGTCCATCAAGTGATATAAACATTGCTCATGAGCTTGGATACTTGTCTCGCAATAATCTGAAGGTTTACACAGCATATTTCACAGACATGTTTACAAATTAGAACATAAATTAATATTGCAAAATATAAACGAACTTTTGAAAATGTGCTTTAACAATGCAAATAAAACTGGGATAGCTTATAATGGCTATAAAGTCTTTTACACGGACTTTAAAGACATTAAAGATAAATACAGATACTATAAAATAGATGATTTGCTATATTTAATAGAATACTTGTTATGCAACAGTTATTGTGTATTCAGCTCACATATATTCGAACAAACTAAAGGAGTGCCTTGGAGTTGCCCGTGGTAATTTTAGCCTTTTGTTGGCAGATCTCACGTTATATATGATGGAATATTTCTGCGCAAAAATCAATAAAAAGATAAAGATAAATTTTATTTGTCCCTTACAGATGCATGGATGACTTGTTAGTTATTCATAACCAAACTGAACAAGAAGTTGACAGAAAATTGGAAGAGGTGTACCATAACGTCTTGGAGATGAAGAAAACACATTTTACGGACACCTTTAGTCACTATTTGGATATGAATATCGAAATAAAAAATGATAGAAATTTACACTAAGCTATATAATGAAACTGTTGACTTTGATTTCAAAGTAATTAGATTACCACAGATTCCCTAGATTCCCTAGTCACTGAAGAGTTTCAGGGAGAGACGAAAAAAGTGGTTCGCCTGATTGAGAGGCGAAACGGACCACCTCTCTTCTCTTTTCTTCAAGCAATTAGCCATCATCAACTCCTTGACTTCATTGTCTTGTGGAACGGCGTCACCCAACGCTGTCCGACAGTTATTATATAACTCAAAATCTGCGCGATTGTTTCACTTTCTTTTCATAAAATTAGTTTGAGAACAACATTTTCGGGCCGAGGGGATGCGATACTGTTCTTTAGAAGATGAAATTACCCGGGGAAACAAATGTTCAGTCAAAGCTGTCTCCAGTGGACTATGCTGGTAAAAAATGGGCTGATTTTAGAAGATTGGAGCAATGAAATGAATTGTATCAAAGGTTCGAGATTGGTATACTCGTCTCTTGCATTTCATACATTTTGATCGTAGTAATTCATTTATTTGGAAATTACTAAGTTTCAGTGTAGAAAAATGTGCCGTCCCACGCGCAAGTCATGGAAAAAATGGCTCGTCGTCAACGTCTCAGAGCAGAAGCTAACTTTCAGCCCCTCTCAGTCGCTACCACTTTCTGTCACCGATCGTCAATGTCACCGTGTCACTCACCCTCTAAAGGGAGACTCAGCTACGATAAGCTGGCTCCGCCTTCGCAAGCTGTTTCCTCCTCGACCGACTTTTTCGTCAACAGGTCTCATTATCGGTAAAAAGATCTACAGGAAAAAGATCTTATCTTATCAACCATGTCTCAGAAAATGAGTAGCAGAGAAGCCGGGCTAGATTCAGTGAACTCGCCCGAAGTTCGCCTAACTTGCAATTCATAATCCCGTGCATGGGCTCTTATATGATTCGTGTTCAACGGCTTCTTTCGCTTTCTTCTTCAATAGCGTTCAATTTATCGAATGAACTGATGATTCTGAGCTATAAAACCTGCCAAAGGCCATCGTGGACGCTGTCTTAGAACACAACATCTGATTGCTGCTGCGGAGCCCATTACGAATCGGGTGACCCCCTTCTCCTAACCTAAGGTTCGCTACCGGTCTTATCAGCAATTATCCCTTCTTGTCACCAACTATCCACTTCCCGTCCCATCCTCTACTCTACAACTACTCGAAAGCGACGTCATAATGCTGGTGCAGCTCACGTTATCAATTCCATTTTCAACACCATTACCAGTTCTGATTTGTTGATATCAGTACCTGTCATCCACTACAAATGTCCCTTCCCAGCCTCTAAATCATCACTGAATTAGCGTCTCATTCTTGCTGTGGCTCCCGTTATGAGAGTGGTGAGCGCTCCTTTGTCTCAAGTGCATCAGTATGAAGCTCACTCGAGCATATAAACACCGAATGAAACACTGCTCTTCAGAGAATCGGATCTACTGGGATAATAACCGCAGGTTGCGATAACCATGCGTTAGGTGATAACACGGTGAGGCCATTTCTACTGATCACTTCGCAAGGCCGGTAAGTTCCACGATGCAGCTTTCTCCTTCATAAGTGCTCCATATGAAAGCCGTTTCATAGGTTCGCTCATGTCAGGGTTAACAGTTACAGAGCGATAAAAGCGCATAAGCGTTCTGCTTTGCTAAACACGGATTGGAAATGTTTTTTCGACTCCCTTGCAGATACCATGGCCCTTTCTCTTCCCTAGGCGGAGCAGAGATTCTCATCACCTTCACTCAACTTGCTTCTACGGATGTTCCATCTCTTAGTGCCGTCTAACAAGACAGAGACCGGAAATCGTCGTGAAAGCAGGGCTCACACCGCAAAAAAAACCGCTCGTGCAGAATAACACTTGCAGTGACAACGGTTGCACAAAATGTAGCGCATAGTTGCACCAATGCCGCTTTTGTCTCCTGCAGCCCGATGATTGCTTTCAGCAAGGATCTCGAATGGATTGACCAAGAGAAAAAAATCTTAGAAAACGTGCCGACGCTTTCGACAACTGCACTGCAAAGATTAAATACGTTTCGATCCCGTGTAACCAGCATAAGGCTGCGCTCATAGGCTGCGTTCATATTTTGCGGTAGCGTCCACCAGCGTCACCAGCTTCCACTAGCCTTCCGAGCGTCCGGCCGTCAGCTAATACGAAATCGATCTATATCGATCTAGGGTCTGCCACCGTCTGACACCACGTGCTAGCGTCTCGAGGGAGTTCACCAGCGACTGGGAGTAGAGAATATGGGGAAGTAGGGTGATAGTAGACAGCGTGAAGTTGCGGCGTGTGCAACCGCACCTTACAACAACACTTCACCTACATTCACCTGCATCACGTATGCTCCCGCTGACCATCGAGTTTCTGGAGTCTTTTCCTAATGGGTTCTCTCGGCTCGAGGGACGCGATGGGCTATACAGTCGTACAGGGCATTCACAATTGAGTCTCTCTGACCATCGCGTAGGCGGTCGGCTCACCTGGACTTTTGAAACCTTGCCAAAAGCGGCTGCGTCTCTGATCTTCAATCGACGGCGGAATGCGCAGCTCCGGATTATCTCTGTCTCTCTCTCTCTCACTTGTGTGTTTGAACCTTGCCAAATGCGGCTGCGTCTCTGATCTTCAATCGACGGCGGAATGCGCAGCTCCGGATTATCTCTGTCTCTCTCTCTCACTTGTGTGTGGCGAGAAACACCGTGGATCGCCCTTTCGATGGCACGTTGAATGGCGCTAACCGCATGCTCATCCTGCTTCCGTACAGTCCATGTCCATGTCTCTGAGGTACTCGCGGCGTTCGATAGAGCATTACTTTCTCTATAAGCTAGAGGGATTAATTTTGCTGTGTAGAAGGTGTGACCTGTAGGTTCCATATCCACTGATTTTCAATTTCCTGAAATGAAATGTCAAAGCAAGTTCCTCGAATGAAATGTCAAGGTCATGAAAAAGAGCAATTTCGACGCCCTCTTTTTTTTTCCCCATTTTATTACAACACAGAACAGCAGAGACCCTTCTGTCAAGTGCATGGGCCAGCAGGCGATGTCTTTGACGACGCATAAAGCAGTTAAAGCTATTCAAAGACATCAGTTCACTATGGCCCTGATGCCCTGCCGAGTACGATTGGGAGCTTACTGAACCAGCTTTTTAGCGAAATTCTACGCTGAAGAATGGGAATTGTTGGATGTCATGGAGACTCCCTCATCCCCGATGAACATCATCCTCACTTAATAGAAGAGGATCAAAAATTTGTGGATACGTTATGCAGACAGTCGCTCCCAAAGAGTGCGCCCCATGCGATGTATTATACAATTTCAACTCTGTATTGTCTAAATTTCCATCCTCTAGTCATTGAACTAACTTCAAGCCCCACAAAGGGAAACGTTCCTTGGTCAAGCACATCACAGATGTTGAGCTGTTTCTGCAATTCGAAACCGTGGATTAAGATCAAGAGGGCGGTGTCAAGAACTCACACTGGAGTCGACCGGACATTTCATTTCAATGAAGGAAAAATCGGCAAAAAATCATGAGAGAATAGAAAGTTAACCAGACGGTAATGTAGAGCAGAAAGTATCTTCCAAACATGGTGTAACGGGTTTTGAGGGAATTTTCGGTTTCCACACAATATTATTGTAAGGAGTAAGCTCATTTCATGGGCCAACTCAGTACATGGTACCATCCTTACTCAGCAATTGCAGCTTTATAATGGCGTTTCTTGTATACTCGCTGCCTATAACGCTACTTATAGCAGGAACAAACGGAATGGGTAAGGATTGCAGTTTTTAGATGAACATTGAAATTTCATTTTCAGTTTCACTTCTCCTCCTCTGTTGACATTTATGCTTTCCTACATGACTGCTGCGGTTCTGATGTCTCTGCTCCCTTTTTCGAAGACAGCATTACTATCGAAGTATCCCTTGGGTTTCATTTTTGGAATCGCTAGCGCATTCTGAAAAGGTGGCTCGATTCCACAAGGGTCAGCTACAAGGAGCAATGTTTTGTGTACGCTGCAGTTACCACGCTAAAAAATGCTAGAAGAAGAAATGAATAAATATCTGAGCAAAAGAACTGTTCTCCCACGCTGAACCACAGCGGACGGGTACTGCAAACCGGTTGCTCTGGGTTCTACATGTGCATCCCTTTGTAGCGAAAGATGATACTTCACCCAATGAGCTCTGCGAGCCCTGCCTGGTGAAAACGAAATTCCGGAAGTTTTCTTCTGGGAGGGAACTTATGGGCAATCATGAAGACGGCACCATGCTGTTCCGACCGCCACAGCTACCAAACTGGAAAAAAATGCTGATAAGAATTGATTCACAGGCATGCCATGGGAACTTGGAAATGTTCATCCCATTGACAAAGCTGTGCTACCCAAACTGGAAAAGGCCGGCTGTTTCACGAATATTTCAATGTTTCGCCCTACTCTGCACTTTCCCAGAACACTGCTAAGGCTTTCTCACAAAAGCCATTGAGCTGAGAGAGTAAGAGCGGCCACGGTAGCGTAACGGATGACGCTACCGCCGGGTAACGGGGGAATGCGGGTTCGAGTCCAGTCGGGGAGGGTTTGCTACTATTTGACAATAGGGCACCATTCCACTATTCATCTGTATCACCTGTGCTTCGCTTGCCCTTGATCATCGAACTGCTCGAGCGGGCGACAGTAACGTCTCCATTCGTCCCTGCAACGTGCTGGTCAACGTAAATTGGTACGGTCGCACCTCGTTAAAGACTTCTCGCACCTAGGGTGCCAGACGTCATCAACTGACAGCGAAGAGACGCCACTGAGTAGAGCAACGTCGTACTTGACTGCGATGTGACTTCGTTTCAGGAAGGAGACATCGACCACCCTGAAATAGGTAGATTGATTGAAAATTGTCATCAGATAACGAAAAGAACATAAGCTTGCGATAAAATACGCTGATACAAAATGCTAGCAATAACTGTCGAAATGAATGGACTGGGACGGTGTCTAGCAATTGACCTGATCTAGAAATTAACTGATCATCATCATGGGAAGTGCAACCCCAACCATTCAAAACTTAGTAATGAGAAGCATACGGTGGCACATACGGCTGAATTTGCCTTTCCAGAGTAAATTGCCTTATGCAAGTTCTCATCGACTGTTATGAGAAGGGTGATCGTGCTAAATCAGCGTCTATTCGCGCGAATGGCGCCAGCGATAAGATCGGATATCTTATGCGTGACCCGAGTACCGAACAACCGCTACACGCAAAGTTCCAGTGAAAAAGTTCTGAGTTTCTGGAGTCAAAGTAGTGGTTCAGTGCTTGAGTTTCTGTTTCTGTGAGCCCGCGTGTTTGCCTTGTTCATACAAAGTGTCGCAGAGCATTGGAGACTGAGCCTCTGCCTCTGAATTGCAGTGCACAACAAAACTATGTGGAAAGCACGAAGGCCAGTTTTGAGGGTGGCTGAGATTCCGTTCCGAGTTTCAGATAACGAGTTTCATGACAGAAGTATGTGTGCACCCATGTGGCATCACATTTTGACATTTCTTTGGGCAGGCAGACAAACAAACAAATAAACAGACATAGCAAATTGCGTGCAGCAGTGATCATTGGCGGCTTAGAAGAGTGCAAATCACTCACTGACTGTGCAGAGCTGTAACTGTTGAAAAAGGCTGATTTTCAGAAACCTTCACGCGCCTCTGCATCGTCAATCCAATACAATTCGGTCGTGGAAAATTAAAGGTAAGAAGGCAAGAAGAACTTGTTTGACGTCCCTGTAGAGAGGCTACTGCATCTCGGTCAAAGGCAACCATTTTTTCAAACGGGGACCGACTTCACAAATAAGCGAAAATCCCACAAGTCTCCAGCGTAGCAATGCTGCAGTGTCTTAAGCCATGTAGCTGAGAAACTCCTCTAATTTGGGCACAATGCCGCCTTTCAGATGTCATGTACTACACCTGGCATGAATAGCATTCGCACAAATGCACCGTATTTGCGTTATGACCTTCCAATGAGTTGAGATAAGAGCTGTTTGTTAGTTTTGCTTATGAAGGCGCATTTCAATAAGCCGTCGAGAATTTTGGCATTGCCCAACAGGTGGGAGTGGTTACTTGAACGCACGTTGTGAAAGAAGCGGTGGTACTCTCCTTGTAAGAAACGAAAGCAATAGTTTCATTGAGGGTTCTGAAAGAGACACCAGACAAGCGCATCCAGCAATACAATTGGTACAAGCTGTTATAGCAGACAGCTGGGGTCATTGATAAATGGGCGGAGTCAACTTGAGCTTTTTTGACGCGAAACTTGAACAAGAGTGTCCACCTGTCACCACTAC
>MU912973.1:0-23654 GCA_036418165.1 Cooperia oncophora
ACCATAACTTACTGTAATATATCCTGACTCCGTTTATACTAACAGCCGTCCGCGCGGCGCGTGTCGCGCGCAGCGCTCTTGGCACTTTGCCAAGTCCTGTAATTGCGCTTTGGAATACAATAACGCAAACTCCTGATGCGGATAACATTTGAGGTGTTGCTCATGCTGCAAAGTCCGAATCGAAGATGATGAAGATGACAAAGGCTAGAACTGAAGAGCAACGAATGTATGAGCAACGAATGTATGACAAAGGCTAGAACTGAAGAGCAACGAATGTAGTAGATGTAAATAAAATAAAAATAGCAATTCCAGGGAAAGGTAAAATAATTGTAAATTCCTCTAAATGCGTAAATTTTAGGAGTTCTGCGCGATTCCGGCTCCAAAGCCATAAAAATACTTCAAACTAACGAGTGGGACGCTCTGGCCGTTTTTATTTTCATGTTTTGTGAGAATGCGCGGCCTCCGAGGGAGATTGCAGAAGCAGCACTTGCTCTTGAGTTCTGGCCCTTGCCATCTTCTTTGATTCGGATTTTGCAGCATGAGCAACACCTCAAATGTTATCCGCATCAGGAGTTTGCGTTTAAAACGGCTTGGCAAAGTGCCAAAAGCGTTGCGCGCGACACGCACGGCTGTTATTATGAACGGGATAAAGGGAGTGTGCGCAGCAAGTGTCATTAGTATCACGCAGAGCAAGGAGGAATTAGCGTGTCCCACGGTCCTGGACCTCCATTCCTGGGCATGTTCGAATGGGGAAACCGCGGGGGCCTGGTATTCACGCATACCCAAACTATGTGTGATCGCACTGTCTTTTAGCCACCAGTAGTCGATCACTATTGGTTGGATAGGGAACCAGAGGCGGTTCCATCCAGACACCGTCCCGACTGACTGCCGCGATAGCAACTATTTGTAGTGCGCCTGAGACGAAAAAAAATAATCAACAATCAGAAGGATTTTCTCCCGATCCTTCAATTTTGTGATCGGTGAGGCGGATATCTTCGGTTGAAGACACGTTACCTGAACACTACTTTGAATGTGGTACACTGTTGTTCTTTCCGGATGACGGGACGTTTCAAAGGGCAATGGGTTTGAGCGAGCGCCAGCCCATTTTTTCTTTTTCTTCCGTCAGCAAACGACAGGACTGTATCCAGTCGTTCGCGACAGCCTTTCTCCACCACTTGTTGTCGCTTACCAGCCCCAACAACTGAGGGAACGTGCTGGCGGCGCCAAACTCCTCTTCACGGACACACCCACTCTTCCGCAGCAAACAGGACTGCAGTCGCTGATTATGCCTCCAATATGCCTCAGTAGAAATCAAAGGTGGCTTGCTTACCGTAGATGAAATCGTTTTCTTCTTTGCTGTGGATGGACGCCACATGTCCTCCGAGTGAAACGCATAAATCTTCGGCTTCAGCAAAAGTTGCTTTCATACGAAATAACTGGAATTACCGAGCGTGTAGTGTTTCATTCAAAATTATTCCTACATGTTTGAAGCGCTTCCATATGAAGCGCAAACACCTTCTTTGGACTTGGTAGCCGCTCGCGATGGGATGGCCACGGCCCGGCCACTTGCCGCAGGGCCCTCAAATATCATTTTTAATTGCACCAAATGGGCACTTATTCCATCACTAACTCTCTCCACTTTGAATGGTGGGTGTGAGGTGATGAGAAGCAAGAGCTGAAACCAACGAGTGGAAATTCATCCGACCATGAACTTCCTTTCAAGCCACGGTTCAAGCATGGATTCTACTATGCTGGGTTTATGTTCAAGTTCTGTCATACTTTTACGAACTCAAAATACTTGCCCATTACCTGAAGAGATTACCTTATACATCAAGGAGAAGCATTTCCATTTGTACCACTCGCTCGACTCCTGCTTCTTTTTTTTGCAATACGGACAAGGGTAGTATCCACCAACCTCCAAGCACTTCCTCAAACATTTTCTTCCGCCACCCTGACGCCAGCATGAAAGATGCCAAAATAACGGATCTGCATAAATACGATGCTCTTCCCCCTCAATTCTAGGAAAACCTTCCAATACGCTTCAAAGCGGGAGCGCACAGTTTCAATGACAAAGTGCTTTGGGTGTACATGTGAACTCAGCCTGAGGGAGCTGCGGGTCGTGAAAGTGCTGGATGAAGAAGCTGCTCCCTCGGTCAATCTCTACACAAAGCAGCTACGAGATCTGCAAGCGGATCGTCGATCAGAGGGTAAAATTTGTCCTCCTAGTGGCCCTCAGCATGCCCATCCTCTCAAAAAGAGGTCGAGCCAAAGCTCATGCATTCAGGGTACACCATCGTTTGAAACACAGACGAGTCGCACTTTTCCGCTGGGGAGGGTGGGGTCGTATTTGCTCGTTTTTGGTTGCTCTAACAAGGGAGGTCTTTCAGGTCGTGGCGCGCTTTTTGGAAATGGTTTGTTGCTTGTTGTAGGGGTCCATACAAGGATCACAAAAATGGGTTTCATTTTTGCTATGCGTTTCTGGGTAGGTCAAAACTGAGTGAAAAGAATTTGACAAGAATGGGCGGTTTTAACAACCTTAATGGGCTCCTTTCTGCTTGTAACTTCGAGCATGCATAGTTTATGAGGTGGTCACTAATTAGGCCTCAAAATAGATTCGATTAAAGTCAAAATGTAAGTATCATGTGGTAACACACTTGGCATGCACCGACGCAAGAGTGATGTTTTTGTCAGCGCTCCCTTCACGACCACTGCAACGGATCGGATGGCGCAGTGGATAACACGACGGGTTCTGGATGGCACGGCAAGGGGGGACTTTGTAGATCGGGTCCTCTTCAGGAAACTTTTTGCATTTTTCAGCTTTCCATTCATTCGCGTGCCTGTGTGTCTGGCAGTGGAAATAAGTCAAGTATATGCCATTTGAAGGCATATACTTGTGGCCACATTGTGGCCTGAAAGCGTGCTTGTGCTGCCCCTCGTAGCTCATGTCAGAAGGGTTATTGCAATGTACCATCACATTTATGTTCAGCGGGTTGGATTACCTCCTAAGGACTAATTCTAGCTTCTATTTCTATTCAATCGCTTGCCTGTGTGTCTGGCAGTGGAAATATTCTATTCTATTCAATCGCTTGCCTGTTGCAACTGCCCGGTAAGCAGAAGATGCGGGTTCGAGTCCCGCCCGTGGTCCGACTTTTGCCCACAACTCAGCATTCTTGTGATAACTAATTCTAGCCAAATCTGACGTTTCGACCTAACTTGGAAAATGTGGGCCATTCTATGGACAATTAGCAGCAGGCTGGGGTCCACCCACCATGGATGACTGGTCTTGGGATGGAATTTCCTGAAAAATGATGCAGGCGGCACGAACAAGTGAGCCAGGTATTGTTCTTTGCGAAAAGACATGACTGAAGGGTTATTTCAGTGCAAAGACCAGTCATCACCAGTATGCTAGTCGGAGTATTGGCTATCATCCAGGCGTGACCATCTCTACCCCATTTTTTCGAAGTTGAGTCAGAACCTCGGATTTCCTCAAGGTGGCGTTTCTAGGGGTTGTTTGACCCCCTGAACACGAATATGATATCTATTTCGCACGGAGAGAGCTGTGAGTCGCGCTACAGGTGCAAATTCACTGCGCCAGCCCACCCGCAAGAAGAAAAACAGTGAAGGAAAACCTCCATAACTCCGCTCAGAGAATCGTTCCGCAAATTTTGAAGGTAGTTTCGAGTTCACTGTGTCAAGACGAGTACAATGATATGCACTCACTGCAAATGGCCAGGTTGTCCTGTTGGCCTTTCCTGACACCTTACAAACCAGCACAGTTGTGTGGAGAACCTTGTTTCCGGAAATGTTCACGTCTCGTTGCGTTGATACAGATGCAAAACTGTTGCCGCAATGAGGATCCGAACCGAGTCCCGCATTGTCGTGCCATCCAGAATCCATCGTGCTATCCGCTACGCCATCCGATCCGCCAGCAATGGTCATGAAGGGAGCGCTGACAAAAACATCACTCTTGCGTCGGTGCATGCCAAGTGTGTTACCACATGATACTTACATTTTGACTTTAATCGAATCTATTTTGAGGCCTAATTAGTGACCACCTCATAAACTATGCATGCTCGAAGTTACAAGCAGAACGGAGCCCATTAAGGTTGTTAAAACCGCCCATTCTTGTCAAATTCTTTTCACTCAGTTTTTGACCTACCCAGAAACGCATAGCAAAAATGAAACCCATTTTTGTGATCCTTGTATGGACCCCTACAACAAGCAACAAACCATTTCCAAAAAGCGCGCCACGACCTGAAAGACCTCCATTGTAAGGGGAATTCGCCACGTTGGGGAAAAATTTATCCAGATTGTTAACTTCTCGTGATTTTTCCTCTTTCATGTGTACCATATACCATCCTCCTCCTCCCACCCTCTCTACGGAAAATCCTTGTGGTGAAATCTGGTGGGAAGTGTTGTGAACGTAGTGACCGGATTTGGTTGGAAGTTTATCCTCGGAGAAAAGTGACAACCTCACCACACATTGTGCTTAAATATCCTAGTACAAACAATGTTACATCATAACAAAAACAATGGTGGTCTATCACAGCGATATCACTATGGTGTCTTCATTCTCCAACACCTCCCCCATAAGATGAACGCTCGGCGTAAGTCTTGCTCTTAGGGTTGACCACCAATCGTGCAGGTGCTCGATGTGTTCTGGAACTGGCTCGGCGTTGTGTGGCTTCTTTGATCCTTGGTGTGGGTGACGCCACAGCTGTAGCCTTGTTGTTGACGGTGGATTACTGTGTACTGTTGTCGCGACTGGTTCGTCCGCATTCTCATTGTTGTCTGGTGCTTTGCACATGGTAACCAACTGCGTAGTCGGGAACTCTTCTAGTGGTCTGCTTTGTAGTAGAGGTATTCGCTGCCGACGTATTGTGTTTTGTATGTCTTGTCCAAATCTGTCCATCGACTAGAATGTCCGTATAGTCTGTTTCCATGTCTTTCCTGTATCCGACCGGCTATCTGTCGTGGTGTTCCTGCTCGATAGTCTGTTGTCCAGACAAAATCGCCAACGTTGAATTCCCTTATTTGTGCTCCGTGATGCCGATTGTATTGGTCCTCCATCTTCTGATTCCGCGTTTTGACGCTTGAGGTCTCAGTTGGTTTCAGAAGGTCTAGGCTTTGGGGGGTTTTCCTTATTCTTCTTTCAAGCTTCAGCAGGGGACGTCTCCAGGCTGGAAGAGGCAAGGGTCGCGGTAGCCAGAGCAGGAACTTCTGAAGTGCCTCAGTCGACGATAAGCTCTTCTTCATCTTCTTGAAGTTTCTTTTGAACGTGTCGACGAAGCGTTCTGCTTGTCCGTTGGACTGTGGATGGAAGGGTGGTGACTTCAGGTGTGTGATGCGCTTTTTTTTATTGCAGAAGTTGCTGAAATCCTTGGAGTGAATTGCGGTCCATTGTCCGTCACTAGTGTTTCTGGATTCCCAAACTGAGCGAAAAGACGGCGTAGTTCTCTTATCGTGCAGCTTGTAGTGGTAGATGACATCTCGATAACTTCTGGCCATTTCGAGTAAGCATCAACGACGATGAGGTAAGTTGTACCATCGATCGGTCCTGCGAAATCGGCATGTATGCGACTCCATGGCTTATCCTCTATTGGCCACGAGCATAATGTTGCTTTCACTGGATTCTTCGCAGCTTCTTGGCAACTTTGACATGCTTTCACGAAGTTTTCGATATCGTTGTTGATGTTCATCCAGTAGACGTGGTTTCTGGCGAGCATCTTCATCCGAGTCATCCCTGGGTGTCCGTCGTGAAGTTCGCACAGCACAACTTCACGTAGGCTATCAGGAATTATAACGCGATCCCCGATAAGTAGACATCCATTGTGTGTTGAGAGCGATTCTTTGAGGCTGTGAAATCTTTTCGTGATATCTGATTTCCTTGGCCATTCTCCGCTCCGCACGAAATGAAGAACATGTTTCAGAATAGGATCCTTAGAGGTTTCTTCTGCTATTGTGTGGGCATCCACTGGTAATTTCGACATGGCATTGACGAAAACGGTGGCACGACATTTACGCAGATTGACTTCGCAGATGCATATCGCTGTGATAGACCACCATTGTTTTTGCTTATGATGTAACATTGTTTGTACTTAGGATATTTAAGCACAATGTGTGGTGAGGTTGTCACTTTTTTCTCCAACAGGAAGCTGGTGGGAACGTACAGGAAAGTGGTAGGTTGGTGCGTGGTAGGTGCGGAAAGGGTGGGAGAGAGAGTCATCCCGAGAACCTCCCTCGAGGGTGGAGTAGTACTGACAGCACCCCTACGCACATCACGATGCTGTACCCTGCATGCGATAGAGCTGAATGGCCCTCTCTTTGTATCGGCGCAGCGCAGACATTTCTCCCTCTAGCAGCGAGCTGTCTTCCGTTCTTAGCTCTTATATGGACGAGGAAAGCCTCACGACAAGAGCCCAAGTCAAAATCGAGATGATGTCCAACTTTGCGTCGCGCCTGCTGCATTGTGAAGCGATTGCACTCATGAGGTGCTCAAAAGCTGGCAAGAACCCCGCAATATAAAGCTGAATAGTTCCGACTTGTACGTCCATTTAGGGTGGTTTTTTTTTACTTCTTTTTGCTTATTTACCTTCTTGACATCAGCAACTGAGCCGCGCAAGTCACCTTTTCCGAGTGGGAGCCTGCCTTTAACGAACTCCTGGCATTATTTACCCTCTATGCCCCAGTCATCCGGAATCACGGCCAGTTTTTCACCGAATTCCTTCTCCGTGAACAGACGTGGCTCCTCCTGGCGCCCTCGCCGCAAACGTCAGCGCCAAAACACTTGGCACTTGGGTTAGTTTTACCTCCTAAACACGAATATAACATATGCTCAGTCTGAAAACGCCTGAACATACGTCACAGGTAGCTCATCACATGCTTGTTCAGAATCCTGTACGTGTTGCACAGACTCCAGTCGCTTTTGTGCATAGCTATGTGCTAGGGCAGCTTAGGCGAACGTTGAATGAAAAGCAGCCCCCTCCTCGCCTACGATTAAGGTCCCTCCTTCCTCTAAGGCTCAGCCTTTGCAGAGGAAGGGACCATATATCTTAGGGGAAGGATGCGGACGAGCAGAAACAGGTTGCGCTATCACGTGTACCCCCTTCTACTCCATCCTGAACATTCTTAACGCCCCATACAGATGCGGTATTCTGCTCGAGATGCCAAACGTCCCGCTCAGGCAAGTTTTTAGCGAATTTGGTGACTTACGGTATACTCAAAATTCCTGGCATGTGCTGAGCGTGGCTGTGTACTTCAATCGAACCTTGCGGTGACTGTCCTTTTGATGAGATATTTTCGTTTTGACCCCGTGTGGTTGTAGCCATATCTCTGTTTAGTAAAGAACAAGATGACAGTTCTCTCGAAATGAAATATCCCGCGGGCTAGCTGACATAAGCAGTGAACCGATTACTATCTTTGCCGTATTCTGGTTTGCAGTAGCCAGTGACATAATTTTGTACCATTCTCGGCTCGGGACTTTCCTCCACCTTCTCAGCTTAAGTATCTCTTCTGGCTTAAAAATTCAAAGAGAACAGTGATGGAATAATGGCTGGGACATTGTTCGGTAAGGGTGAGCTCCACCTTTGAATTCTTAAGACCAAGTCTTTTGCCTATATGTTTTGCGAAGACTTTACTTGAATCGCCCGCTGGCGTTTTTGTGTTTTCCGAAGCTTGAAAAATAAGTAGCCAACCTTGTAATAGTAGCCGCCGAATCGGGTCTGAGTACCGTCGGAATGAAAGGCGGCCCTGGATGCTGCGATTGTTAGGGTGATGAGAACAATCACTCCTCGCATTTCACGTCAGTAATGAACCCTAAAAATTTTCCAACAAGTAATACTTTTGTTAGAGACCGTTTCAGCTGCGTTCATGAGTCTAGCAGTTTTGCGATTGGTCGTGCACTTCGCCAGCGATACTCCAGACAGGGCACGCCATCTTTGTGATCATCACAACAGGGGGGTCGTATTTGCCCGCGATGGAGGGGGGGGGTCGTAAACGCATGGCCCATGTTGAAGTGGAGAGAGCGGTGATACACGGTACAAGTGAAAAGCTCAAAAGGGACGATGTAGATGACAATAAATAGAACTAGGCACTATCGAACTATTCCTGGGCCAAGAACTAAAACTTTTTCCTCCTTCCTCACAAAAAACTTCAAGACACTTCGCCCACCAACCCTCCTCATCTGGTCTAGATAAATCCCAATCCACTAATCCGCAAAATCTAGAAAAGAATCCATTGCAAAAGCTACCTATGAAACCGTAGAAATTGAATCCTGAGCAATTTCCTCACAACAAAATCAAACTCAACAAAACAAAATCAAACTCAACAAAAACAAACAATCAAAATAATTCACAATAAATGGATAAGAAAAAACTCACCAGCTCAGCTGGGAACCGGAACTATGGATTACTTTTGAATTTTGGCTGTTCGCGGTCAGCGCGCTCATACAAGCTCATTGGTGCGCGCTATTTTACGGCCTGGAGCCAATTTCAAGCCAAACACGTGAAAAGTACCCCTCATTTGAACACCCATAACTTCGTTGAAAGTGAAGCTATCGGAGAGGGGTAAGTGGGAATGAGTAGAGCTAGGTTGGCTCTTGTCACCTGAATTGAGCGATTTCAAAAACGTTCCGATTCCAGAGATTTCCCCGTTGTGATCATCGTTGTGATCCGTCTGTGATCATTTTTGCGAACCGCGAGTCGCTACGCTTTGGACGTCCATGGCAAGCTTCATACACGGCCTTTCGTAAAAAAAAGAACTGTGCCGGAAGCTTGAAGATTTCTACTTTCCAGCAGGGCTTTAATTTTCTCCCTAGGCTTGCTATTCGAAAAAATTCCCCGTTGTGATCATTTCGTGCTCACCCCCCACGACACGAAAAATCAACCCCTCCGAGGCCAGGAAACCTCCAGTTGGCTTGAAGACTTTGGTATGCTTCTGAAACACATGTTTCCGCAAAGGGTATTGAAGAATGGTCTAATGGGCGCCAATTGGCATCACCTGTGCAATGCGCCATGCATGGGGCTTTCACGCAGGTTTTGGAAAGGTGTAACTTCTGTAAATAGGGGGGGCTGTGTCGCGGAAGGGGCAAGCAACAGTGTGCTGCGGGCTTGACGAATCAGAAAAGTCCGGCAATATATTCTCTTGTTCTATTATTTCGTGTCACGTCGTGAGTCCTTTGTTGTTATAAATTCATAGATGCCTTGTGGGCGCTGATCCTATCTCGCCTATCACTCGCCCCTTTCCTATCGTACTATTGTCAGATATGCTAGCACACCAGCGCCAGAGTGCTGGACGTCTGGACGTGCTTGGGACGTACGTAGGTACTGCGACCTCCCCCCCCCCCCGCTCGACAGCAAAATTTTGTAAAAAAACCAGAAATTTTTTGGGAAAAATAGACAAAGTGGTAGGAGGTTGGAAAAATCTAGGGAAGAGGTAACATGGGAGGGGGTCGTACTTGAAAGTACCCCTCATTTGAACACCCATAACTTCGTTGAAAGTGAAGCTATCGGAGAGGGGTAAGTGGGAATGAGTAGAGCTAGGTTGGCTCTTGTCACCTGAATTGAGCGATTTCAAAAACGTTCCGATTCCAGAGATTTTCCCCGTTGTGATCATCGTTGTGATCCGTCTGTGATCATTTTTGCGAACCGCGAGTCGCTACGCTTTGGACGTCCATGGCAAGCTTCATACACGGCCTTTCGTAAAAAAAAGAATTGTGCCGGAAGCTTGAAGATTTCTACTTTCCAGCAAGGCTTTAATTTTCTCCTAGGCCTGCTATTCGAAAAAATTCCCCGTTGTGATCATTTCGTGCTCACCCCCACGACACGAAAAATCAACCCCTCCGAGGCCAGGAAACCTCCAGTTGGCTTGAAGACTTTGGTATGCTTCTGAAACACATGTTTCCGCAAAGGGTATTGAAGAATGGTCTAATGGGCGCCAATTGGCATCACCTGTGCAATGCGCCATGCATGGGGCTTTCACGCAGGTTTTGGAAAGGTGTAACTTCTAGATAGGGCTTCCCAAGTGCAAGCACAATGTGCTCCTACGATCAGAAAAGTCCGGGAATGTACTTTCATCTGTTTATTAATCGTCACGTCGTGAGTCCTTTTGTTTGTTTATAAATTCATGGTGCCCTTGTGGGCGGTGATCGTAGCTCCTATCATCGCCCCTTCCTCGTACGTATTGTCAGTATGCTACACCAGCGCCAGAGTGCTGGACGTCTGGACGTGCTTGGGACGTACGTAGGTACTGCGACCTCCCCCCCCCGCTCGACAGCAAAATTTTGTAAAAAAAACCAGAAATTTTTTGGGAAAAAATAGACAAAGTGGTAGGAGGTTGGAAAAATCTAGGGAAGAGGTAACATGGGGAGGGGGTCGTACTTGAAGATGGAATTAGGGGGGTCGTATTTTTCAGGAAATGATCACAACGCAATGGCGTGCCCTGACTCCAGACTGGGCTGATGTGTGCGAACTTGGAGAGATACATATTTGTCCCCCGTGGACTCAAGTTATCGGCAGAGGGGTTGTATTTGGCGTGGCCTCAGCTTGCTCTCCATCAATGGTTGGAGTGGGCGAGCGACAATAATTGCTAGAAGACAGGGTTGCTCCGCGCCAAGCTCAGCCCACGCTTTAGCACGCATGGCAAACAAGGCTATAGCTGATATCGTCGCAATGGGAAGGGGTGGTGGCAGGAGGGATGGGAAGAACCAGTTCCCCGGTTACGTTTCCCAGTAAAATGGGTCAGTTATGCATACAGGAAGAGAGCCTCGGGAGTGGGCTCATGCCTCGACACCTGACACCTGCCCCGATATACGGCTGTGACTGGCATTCTATTCAAGCAGAAGTGTCTTCATCATGTCATCCCTACTCCGTAGAGGGATAACTGAAGGAAAGACTGTTACTCCCGCCCTCGATCGTAAGAGCTGGGTTTTTGCGAAGAATTGACTTTTTTTCTTATTCTAAATTCGAAAATGGGATCTTCTAAGTATACAGTGTCGTGCTCGGAGGATTGCATTTGCAGGGTAAAGGGGCCCGAACATCTCAGTGAAGGGAGCAGATCTTAATGGTTAAGTCAAACGAACATTGGTTAGAATGAAGAACAGCTGGAAACACGGACCGCAAATGGATGGCTCCGTGGAACTTGGGCTTTTATGCAGTTCGATGTTCTGCTGATCTCGTAGTTCGAATGAATATATTATACTGAATTATCCATTAGCGGTCCACATAAAATGCATACTTTTATGAGCGATCACCTTCAGAGCGCGTGCGGAATTTTTCTGCTACATCTTGATACAGTATCTCTGGCGTGCGAAACTGTAAAAACCAAAAATCGGAAAACTTCTATTCAGGACCAATTTGACCCGTTAAGTCCAACGGCCAAGCACGACCTACGTTGTATTTTGTATTGGGTTGGGGAATAAGTTGGATCGGTTTTTTCAAGAGCTTCATTTAAATGATTTGTTTGTTGTTTGGCAAAGTGTTTGCATTCAATAGAAAGTGCTTTTTCTGCTCTACAAAGTGTGTTATTTGTTTGTTAGTATAATTTCATTTTTTTTATTTTTCAGGCTTAGAAATGGAATACCCAGGAGGCAAAAATCAGCATTTTCGACACCTACTTTTCTTCGCTTTTCATCGCGGTCAGATAGCAGCTGAAGCCGCTCGGGATCGTCTCATGATCGCAGTTTATTTTTTTGGCCAATTCACGGCTTGCTTGGCGACCATCTTCCTTCAAAAGCGCCTTGAGATGCTCTCATCGAATTCTGCAGGTCGTCCGCTGCGAGGCGTGTCGTCGAGGTCAAAGTCGCCGTTTTTGAACTTTGCAAACCATTTTTGTGCTGCGCGCTCGCCTATGACACCTTCTCCGTACACGTTGCATATATCACGAGCGGCTTCAGCTGCTTTTTGACCGCGATGAAAAGCGAAGAAAAGTAGGTGTCGAAAATGCTGATTTTTGCCTCCTGGGTATTCCATTTCTAAGCCTGAAAAATGAAAATAAATGAAATTATACTAGAAACAAACAAATAACACACTTTTGTAGAGCAGAAAAAGCACTTTCTATTGAATGCAAACACTTTACCAAACAACAAACAAATCATTTAAGTGCTCTCTGAAGAAACCGAGCGAACTTATTCCCCAACCCAATACAACGAGTTGAAGCCAGGGCACAGCATTGGTTGGGATTCCCTATGGGGGGGGTCGTATTTGGGCTGGGAAAAATTTATTTTTATAGTTGATTTTTCTCGCTTTGCGGACGTTTTGGAGGGGGGGGGTCGTATTTGGTCCGCTCAGCTCGACAGCTCGACAACTGAATTCCGCGTCCCTAAGCAGACGCTGCGTAGCGCCTTTCCCAAGGAGGGCAACCGTATGAGGCTTAATCAAGCCACAACATCCGAACTGATGCACGTATTGCTTTATTTGCGGAGCAAAATATCGAAGGGACTGGCAACGGCCGCGATGCTGCATGGATATATGATTACATATGTGCAGTTGCATCTACCGTAGCGGTTATTGGCAAGATGCCTACGGAAACTCGTCCGAAATTGCTTTTCGTCGTCAAAAAGGAGGCTTTCTTTGCAGGTTTTTGACCGTTTCACTTCGTTTTTTCGCCATTTCCCCACTATGTAGCATCCTGCTAGCATTTTAGACCGAGTACCAAATTATCGTGCCATATGCTTTAAGTTTGAAATGTTGGCACTATTGAACTATTCCTACCCCAAAAAACTCAAAAAAATTTCGCTGAAACGTTGCCTATAGATGTAATTCGATGCGCTGATCACGAATATCACATCCGTTTTGAGCGCTGGCGTCATTTGGCGACTTATTTATGTTGCGCTTAAACCCAATTTGAAGACGCTTAAATGTGTTTGGCGCCCAACACTTTTTCACCAAAGTCGATGAAAACTTGCATATGGGGATCTGTTGAGGTCCTCATTAAGAATCCAACATTATTTTTGGCGCAGGCGCCATTCGGCGCTGTTACACGCTAGTTCGGTGCTATATAAGCGCTCAAAACGGATGTTATATCCGTGATCAGCGCATCAAATTACATCTATAGGCAACGTTTCAGCGAAAAAATTTTTTTGAGTTTTTTGGGGTAGGAATAGTTCAATAGTGCCGAAATGTTTTTATGAGTGTAGAATCTACTGAGGCAGTACCTTGCTATTCTGCCTTCAGGGATTCTGCCACCGCTATGGCCACGCCATTCCGTTTGGTGTCTGCTCCATTGTAGAAGAGTTTGACGCCTTCTCCAATCTCGCGGGCCTTCGCACCCTTCCATCGCGTTTCCTGAAGGCATAGGACTTGGATATTCCTGCGTCTCATGAGGTCGGCAACCTCACGAGACTTCCCGGTAAGCGACCCCACGTTCAGGGTCCCAATTCGAACTAGCTTCTTTGGCCGAGGTCGTTCACCCCTCGGTAGCCCTCGCATACTGACCACAGAACTCGGGCGAGGGTTCTGCGCGCCACTTCCGGGTGACGTCCTAGCATTAACACTGATTCTATTGCGACTTGTCATGATTGTTGTGACGGGTTCCTCCATCAGCCGGCCTGTCAACCTGGGCCTGACGCTGGTATCGTCCCCATTTTTGCAATTTTTGCAAGGCAGGTTTGTGCCTCGGCAGGGATTGAACTCGTGGCTCAGGGTGTGAACGTGAGTCTACACTCTTAACCACTCGGCTATCCCTGCCCCTTGTACCACAGCATTGTGAGTTCAAAAACGGGTGGTCTACAGTACCCTTGAGAACTGTGCGTGAAATTAAATTTGTCCTCTCCGTGAATGCAATGCAAAGGAGCAACAGGTGAGGCCAGGAAGTACCGAGATCGGGTAGGCGTGGCTGCATGTTTCAACTTAACCTGAAGGAGTTTATGCTTCTGGTGAGATATTTTCATCTTGACACAATTGTTGTCGTGTCTCTGTCCAACACAGAACAAGATGACAGTTGTCCCAGACTGGAATATTCCACGAGTAACCAGTTCCGTGCCATGTTCAAATGCCACGCCTACTCTGGCTATGGGATAAGGAGTGTATGTGACAAGACAATCGTAATTTGCCGCGCTGATGGACGTCGCGTGCGACGCCGAGCCCACAAATCGCCAAAATGACGAAGTTTGCTGGTCGCATATGAAGAGAATAAACACTGCCTAACCGAAAAGAGTCACAAACATATGCGATGCTGTAGTATGCGTGAAATCCGGTGCCCACTCGATAGGCTAATACAAATTGTGGAAACGCCACGCACTTTGCCGCGCGCTGCAAAGTGTTTACGATTGTCTTGGCTGTCTCCCAAATGCAAGAGCTACTTTAATTCCACCTTAAACCTGACCAGGGGATAGGCAGGAAATTGAGTGTGCCCTCTTTGCTTCTACGCACTCAGTTCTGTGCTCAGTTTGGGATACTGTTGACACCTAAATATGTCCCTGAACTTATAATAATTAGAGTAGCCGGGTATCACTCATATCACTTCTATACGTCCTTCCTTTTCCCCCGTAACATTATGGGGACATCTGAATATGCGCTGGGTTGGAAGAGGGACCGTTTTTGTATGCAAGCATGGTACAGTCTGATCCTGGCTGGGAAAAATATTTCCATCGCCGGTGGTCGCGTCATGGTGATGCACGAGATCGAGATCCAACATCGCTTGTGAGCCAGGTTTCCTAGCTATTTGACTCGACATACAGTCGATATCCGGGCAGCTGATTAAGCCGCCAAAGGGTCGCGACGCGGCTGCGGCTCGTCAGGACCGCAGCGATCAACTGCTGCCAGCCTGGTTTAGCCTTTTCTCCTTGGTTTTCACAGTACTTTCTTTTTTTCTCAAGGTAAGTTGTGTTATTGCCTTTATGGAAGTGTATGAGACGTGAATTTTTTTTGTAATAAAGTGTTTTTGCAATTTTTCAGGTATTTATTTGATGGGTCAAATTGTCTGCAAAAATTAGAGAAATCTCAATCATAATTTACCTTTGAAGACAAGGAACAAGTGACCTTAAAAACAGCCAAAAACAGTGAAAATTAGGGAGAAAATGGCTAACAGGCTGGAAACAGCTGATCGCCGCGGTCGTGACACGCCGCAGCCGCGTCGCGACCCTTCGGCCGCCTAATCAAGTGCCCGAATGACGACTATAGCACTTTAGCCCCAAATCGTTTAGGTCGCCGTTCTGTACTGTTTTTGGGGATATAAGACGCACGGGGCACACTATCACGTTGTGCACAGTTCTGCAGAATAGGACCCCTTCGACTAGTTCGGTCAGATACTATT
Organism: Cooperia oncophora; assembly: GCA_036418165.1. Taxonomy (NCBI): domain Eukaryota; kingdom Metazoa; phylum Nematoda; class Chromadorea; order Rhabditida; family Trichostrongylidae; genus Cooperia; species Cooperia oncophora. The sequence goes on from MU912973.1 coordinate 15,250, forward strand.
GCCCGGGAATCTCCTAACAATGCAGAAAATGGAGGGCGCGAGGCGAGAATATCAACAACTAGAAAAAATTTTTTACCGTAAGGTACGACACCCTTGGGATACTGCCTCTAAGTAGGGGGCTTGTAGTTACTTGTCGCTATGGGGGAGGGCAGAACGTACCCGACCTTGAGGAAACTTTTTACATACACTGTTGTGGAGAAACTAGAAAACTTCTGGAACATTTTGAGCGATGGGCGTGTTTGCGGACTCGGCGTTCTTCCCTAAATGCACTTGTGCATGCAGAGATGAATCAGGGGTACGTAAACGTCTTCTGTGTCGCAAGCACTCTCTTGTGCACATGCACGTCTCTGCCTGAACCGAATTCATAAGTGAGCAGCCACCGCTCTCACAATTAACTACGCGGACACGCCCTTTCAGGGCATCGCGAGATGGACCTTACCGTTAGCTGCCGTAATAACTTGTCGTTTTTCCGATCTCGCATGGAATCAAAAGAGGATGAGAGCAACTTCGACATCTCGTGTAGAATTTATTGGCAATAGCGTTACGCGCTAAAGTAGCACGTAGTACTTGCCTTAAATCAACGTAAAATATTCTCTTCTTAATTTCGTGGGGTTTTGAATTTGCAGACGAAACTGCTCATCTTCTTGTTGCAATTCACATCATTCCAACGTTTTCGCAGCGGGATCCGTATCGTGATTGAACATCTAGAAAACGCTCCATTACAATGAGTAAGTGGCAGAGAAGTGCTACAAAAAGTTTAAAGAAATGATAACATTTAGTTTAGTACAAATTGGCAGGCTAATCTACGCGGCGCCGAGTGCACTCAACACTTATGTGTGGTCAAATAGCTCGACCACCTACCGTCTTGAAGTGCGCTAGTCCTCGTATATCACCGGCGTGCAGGTTGCGGTGCTATCGTCCACCACCTGACTGAATCGAGAAGTTTTATTGGCGGAGGGGCATTTCGAATGTAAAATCCAAAACCCTCGGCAGAATGACGGCTTTGTAAACAGTGTGAGTAAAAACCACTGCGGAAAAAGAAACTACGCATCGCGCACCATATTCAAAGGAAAATCGCCCATTACGTCGGCAGCATTGGTGGACAGGGTACGGCATCGTTGTGTGAAACAGTAGGGGCGGGGACGTGCTTTTCGAGGGGGGGGGGTCGTACATATTTTGGTCGCTGTTGGGAGAGTGGGAGTCGTATGTGGCTTTGAGAGAAATTTGCTGCGTCAGGGAAAACTTTTCCCGGTTGTTAACGTTTCGCAGTTTTTCCCGTTTCAGATGTGCTATTTATCCCCCGCTCGACAGCAAGGTTTTTGAAAAAAAACTAGGAAATTTTCAGGAAACTCGGGAAAAGGTGAAAATGTGGTAGGAAAATCTCAGAAATTCTCCCGGTGGGTATATACCCCCTTCCCCTTCCCCGCTCGACGGAGAATCTTTGGGGAAAAACTGGAAAATGTGGGAAACTGGTAGGTGCTGGAGGAGGGGGGGGGTTTCGTACCGAGACCCACCGATGGGTGGGTGGGTGGTACCAGGACCCTTCCTCGAGAGGGGGGGGGTCGTACTGGCACCACCATCCCACACACCATGATGCTGTACCTCGTTGGTGGATACAATGGCGTTGGTCGGCTTGAGGGAGATCATTTTGCACTTTCGTTTGTTTATTTTGGTAGTTCCTGTCAGATTACTCGTGTCACATGTTCGAACCTGCAGAAAAGTGTAAATGTAGCTCATGCAATTGCTTGGCTTTACAGGAATTTACAGTCTCAAAGGGAGGCATTGGCAGAGAGCGACGGGACTCAGCAAAGTGCCCTCACCAAGCCGAACTGCACTAGGTATACGATATCAAAATTGGATTCGAGGTGACTGGGTGAGAAAGAGGTAATTTGGGGATTTTTGTTGATTCCGTGTGCGACTCACCCCCTCCCCCTCTCCCCGCTAATTTATAGCGTCAGTAAAACAAGAAAAACCAACTACCCAAAAAATTTTCCTCGGACCAAATACGACCGCTCCCGTGTTGGGGAATCCCCAACGGTGTGATAAAAAGATCGATAGGTACGTTATATTATTTTACGAGTCGGATCGCACGGCTGACGCCGAGCTCTCCCTCCTTCCTTCTTTTAGCTCGGCTTCGCCGAGCTGGCCTGGCTTCGCCAGGCGCACATCATAACGGGATGGAATTAGTTAATTGCATGAGCTGCTCATATTGCGCGGTAGTGGTCGAATCATAATAGACAGAGTAACCTAGCGAAATCTGCACCCCTCAGAGTTGCGGAAGGCGTGTGGTTTCGGCCATAACGCCCATTCTATACGTAGATCTCAGAAATAGATAGGAAGTACAGAATATCAATATATGTTGCACAGTAGATGAACACATTCCCTTTTTATCATGCATTGCAACACCAACGATGGGCGATTAAGTTGTCATTAACATGAAATCCACCTGCTAAGGTTGCATGAATGGCTGCAGATGACAATATTTAGCGTTCATTGAATATCTTACAAACCACTTCGTTATTCGTTCTCCTCAGTGATTTAATGTTGAAAAGCAAAAAAAAATTTGAATACTCACTGAAAGCATAAAGTGTGTTCCAATATTGGAGTTTTTGATTACTCCAAAATTCCTGTTTCAGGCGAAGTATATACCCCCCCCCCCCCCCTAGTGGGATGAGTACATTTTCTAGTGCTATCAGAGTGGCTGTGGGAAAATTTCGCTTACTGAGAGGCTTTTTTGGCAGTGTAGTGGTCAGAGATGTCGTGAAAATGTCCCCTTATCTTTACTTATCAATTGATAAAATTGCTTGTCACCCGTCATCAATGTCGCTATTACTAAAACTCCATAATTTCGTGGTGGGTGTTAAAGGCTCGCAGCATTTTGCAGTTGGAAAACAGAACAGAAGCTGCCAAAATCGCTCTGATGAGGGCCCTAGTCAACTGTTAATCGTATTTCTTTGCTCACGCCGCGGGATGCCGGGCTCGGCTCCCACTCGCCCTTGGATATCATTTGACTGAACTGATTGCTGCGCGTATCACGATGAGTATAGTTGTACTGTTCCACTCTAACTCACCGTCTTGCTAGGCAGTTTTTTTGTCAATTCCCCACAAATTCCTGTGCCGCCTCATAACCTATATCATACCTTGAAAAAAAAAAACGCCCCAGTGTTCCAGTCGGACCGTCCCTCTGCTTCCTTCTCTTGCGCATGCTCAGATCGGGCTGAGCACGCGCAGGGGAAGGAAGCAGAGGGGGGGGCGCCAGTGCCCCCCCCCCCTCTCGGCCCCACCCCACCCTGCCCCCGCACGAGCACATAGCGGAGGCTGTTATCCTAATCAAAACATTGGATTGATACATCTGCAAAAATCGGTTCCGGTTTGCTTAGCGGTCGTTCTTCCTTCCACTAATTCTAACCCGTGAAGCATTTTGCGGACGGACAGACATACATATATACTTACATACATACAAACCGACACACAAAGTTACTGGTTTATAGAATAGAAGGATTCCGTCATATGACTGGAAGGGTGGTTGTGGGAAATATCGTAATATGAGACCCGAAAACTGGTTAATCAATTTCACATTTTCGTGGGAACATGAACGAAAAAGCATCCTTTCTCATAACGTACTGCAAAAACAGAAAGTGCCCCATCGAATCCACCCCCCCTAAGCGTGCCAGGTTCCCATGTTACTTGGATCGTCGTTGTGCGAAAATCCACAACCTCATTTTTGCGAAAAAAAAACGCTTGAGCAAAGCAGGCGATTTATCAACATCCGGGCTTTCTTCCTACAACACGCCACTTGACGCATGACTGTAGTTGCTGCGCTCGCGAGTTCGAAAGCACTTCCGGTCCCGCTTTCTCCGCGCAAAACTTTCAATATAGCCTTGAGCGACCATGGACATCTAGAGGAGCAAAAAAAAGTCGAAAGTTGCGCAGCGCGAACTGACGATCTTCAGATTTGAGGCTGCGTTTATACTTTGCGGCAGCGTAGCGTAGCGCTTCCAGCGTACGCCAGCGGCAGTGTCGGGGAAGGATAGATATCGATCTAGCGTTCCCAGCGTCACCAGCGTAACGCTAGCGCACGCTGGCGTTACGCTAGCGCTTGCAGCGACGGGCTAGAGTGAGGCTAGAGAGTATTAAAGAGTAGGAGAGTACGAAAATACTCTCCTGCTCTTCTATACTCTCTAGCCCCTCTCTAGCCCCGTCGCTGCAAGCGCTGGCGGCTATCGATCTAGCGCTTCCAGCGTTTCACTAGCGTTTCGCTAGCGCTTGCAGCGACGGGCTAGAGAGTATAGAAGAGGGGGAGAGTATTTCGTACTCTCCTACTCTTTCATACTCTCTAGCCCCACCCTAGCCCGTCGCTGCAGGCGCTAGCGTGCGCTGGCGTAACGCTAGCGTGCCGTCGGCGTACGCTGGAAGCGCTACGCTACGCTGCGCTACACTACGCTACGCCAGGGCACGCCATCGTTATGATCATCACAAGGGGGGGGGGCGTAAACGCGGGAACCTTTTTGATGTGAGGGTGCAGCGATACCCAGATGCCGCTCAGATTCAATGATGAATGACTCATCCATGTGATGAGCCCCCGAAGAGACCCACACAAGACAGAAGCAACATACCAGCGCAGAAGTGGGAATGGGCGAAACTACGATGGTCGCCCACAATGACGTCGATGAATAATAAACAGAAAGAAGCACGAAGACTCCGCCGTTGATCAACCTCTTCGTGGGCACGCACTCTACTTCTATTTAGGATCATAGTGGCGTATTGAATGCGATGTGGCCTATACGATGACTTGCGGTGGAGAGCCGTGTAAGGGTCAGTGTTTCATCCTCCCAGACGAATCTGGTACCATTTCACTGTCCACAGGGTAGTAGGCTTAGTTGGCGTGGGCGAGAGTCGAGCCGGGATTTGAACCCGGCATCGCGCGAGTGGTAAGCGCGCCACTTGTCACTACACCACCTCCGCGCCAATAAATATCCGCCATGAATAAATAAACAGATGAAAGTACACCTCCGGACCTTTCTGTCTCGGGAGCACATCTACTTGCACCTAGGAAGCCCTTTGTAGAGTTGCAGTTTGCTGGCTTGAACTTGGCTTGAGGACGAAAAATAACGCGCACCAATGAGCTTGTATTAGCGCGCCGCGTGTGGGTGACGTGTAATGCAAGAGGGACGCAGCGCATGGGCGATTGGATGCAATTACACTCCTTGCGCGCTTTTTGGCTACCGTATCCCTCACGCCTAATTTTAATGTTTTGCGAGGGTTTGTTGTTGACAGCGCGGCCAAAGAAGCAAAGGAAAACGATGCGAAACAGAACGTTTGCAATGTACAGGGGGGTCGTATCAAGACCCTTATTTGGAGGGGGGTCGTATTTTTCAGGGAATGATCACAAAGCAATGGCGTGCCCTGCGCTACGCTGCCGCAAAGTATAAACGCAGCCTAAGAGCCCGCTATTGCCCTTTGTGAGCCGTGAGGTTTGAAAATGATTGGCGTGGTACCAACCAATTGTGAAGGAAAACGGAAAAAAAGACTTTGAAAAGACAATAGGATCTCTGTCAGTCCGAAGTACATGATATGAATATTTTCTTGAAGGGACACTGAGCACAGAAAAATAAACCATGACGATGACAAAGGAAATGACAAGGGTGGAGGACGACTGTGGGGCGGTGACCGTTTTTGTGGCAGAGCCGTGTCGCTCCTATCAAGCACTTTTCAGCACCAAAGGCAGCACATCTGCTGCGCGTACGAAACGCGCTAGCTTGGGTAGGCAAAGATCTCTGCACGTCGTGTAGTTGCGGGCCTACAGCAGATATCACCGCAATCAGTCGGGGTGCCCCCAAGGCAGATGAAATGGGTCCATCTGCGGGGCGTCTACTGGCTTCTAAATTGCTCGCTCACCGATCACCTTTGCGAGGTAAGGCATCCGCAGACGGGCTCATTCTGCCCTCCTGAAGCAGAGTTCAGACCTCAACTGTAGACCCTTTGCTGACCTCGAGCATGTTTACCGGTCTCTGGAGTGCTCTGGAACAGAGCTGCAATCTTTCTGAAATGAGAACCCTACGACTGAGAGCAAGCGGCACTCCTGTAGGCGGGTCTCAATACACCTCAGGCGTGCCCAACTCCCACCAGATGTTGCCCTCCTACATCTACTTTTCTTCGATCTCTCGGGAAACGAACTAATGAATTTTGGGGGAAGCACCTCCTATCTCAAGCACGTCCCACTCATTTCAGGTGTGTTCTCCTAATTAGTCTGACTTTCCTTGCTAGCTTTATTCCTGTTTCTTCCCCCCATCTCTGCGCCCTCTTTGAAGCGAGTTATGAGTTTTTTGCGGCACCACCAACTTTCGGCTCAGTCCCCGCCCACTGTGTGGCGGGTTTCGCATAAGTCATGTGTGCTCTTTACATCTTGTTCTATGCGCCTATCTATCCCCACCTTGACCCTACCTCCCAAAGTTGTTCTTCAGGCCAGCCGAACTTTCAGACAAACAAACAAACAAACAAACAAACCAAATCGACAGACAGACGAAGCAAATTATGCATAGGAGCGATGTAGGTCTTTAGGTGCTGCAAGCTCTCTCGAAAATTACTCACCATAACAACTTTAAATTTGCACTAAATGAACGAAAAGTACATTACATGTGTGCATGCTTCCTCGCCGTGCCAATTGTCGGGTTGCTTCTTATCCCAGTTAGTGTAGATCACAGGAGTGCCGTCGGTCCAGACCCACTTATCCATGTCATCTACATGCCTCGAGCGTGAGTTCAGCTTATTGAACAGGAGAACCTTCCGTTTCAGACCTATCCACGCATGGTCGGATTCCCAGTAATGTCGGCCTCCAGTCGTCAACTCTGGAAATTTCACAGATTAAGCAAAAATTGTTTTCGACACAAGTGAGTGTGGGAAGAGGGTAGATTTCTCTATCACCAACTATCAGGGAAAGTAGTTTCGTGACTCCATCAAGTAGTGAGGTACAGTTGACATCATCGCAATCGGTCGGGGCGCTTTCAAGAGGGACGGGATGATCACACCAGTATCGGTGTTTCCACCAAGTGTTTACTCTCTTGTTAAAGACACATGGTACGACCACCATAGTTTGGGTCTGTGTGACTACTAGTCCCTCACTGTGGAAGCGTAGCGGTTTCCCCGTCCGAACATGGGCAAGATCCAGGACTGTGGGACACGCTAATCCCTCCATGCTCCACCTAAAATGCAACTTGCGGCGCAGACTCCCGATCCGTTTATACTAACAGCCGTCCGCGCGGCGCGTGTCGCGCGCAGCGCTCTGGCACTTTGCCAAGTCGCGTAAAACGCAAACTCCTGATGCGGATAACATTTGAGGTGTTGCTCATGCTGCAAAGTCCGAATCGAAGAAGATGAAGATGACAAAGGCTAGAACTGAAGAGCAACGAATGTAGTAGTGGATGTAAATAAAATAAAAATAGCAATTCCAGGGAAAGGTGAAATTAATTGTAAATTCCTCTAAATGCGTAAATTTTAGGAGTTCTGCGCGATTCCGGCTCCAAAGCCATAAAAATACTTCAAACTAACGAGTGGGACGCTTAGGCCGTTTTTATTTTCATGTTTTGTGGGAATGCGCGGCCTCCGAGGGAGATTGCAGAAGCAGCACTTGCTCTTAGGTTCTGGCCCTTGCCATCTTCTTTGATTCGGATTTTGCAGCATGAGCAACACCTCAAATGTTATCCGCATCAGGAGTTTGCGTTTAAAACGGCTTGGCATGCCAAAAGCGTTGCGCGCGACACGCGCCGCGCGGACGGCTGTTAGTATAAACGGGATCGGGAGTCTGCGCCGCAAGTTGCATTTTAGGCGGAGCATGGAGGAATTAGCGTGTCCCACGGTCCTGGATCTCCATTTCTGCGCATGTTTGAACGGGGAAACCGCTACGCTCAACGCTGGGGCCTGGTGTTCACGCATACCCAAACTATGTGTGATCGCACTGTCTTTTAGCCACCAGTAGTCGATCACTATTGGTTGGATAGGGAACCAGAGGGGGTTTTATCCAGACATCGTCCCGACTGACTGTCCGCGATAGCACTTGTATATGTAGTGCGCCTGAGACGAAAAAAAATAATCAAAAATCAGAAGGATTTTCTCCCGACCCTTCCTGTAATTTTGTAGCGGTGAGGCGGATATCTTCGGTTGAAGACACGTTACCTGAACACTACTTTGAATGTGGTACACTGTTGTTCTTTCCGGATGACGGGACGTTTCAAAGGGATGGGTTTGAAGCAGCGCCAGCCCATTTTTTTCTTCTTCTTATTTTATTTATTTATTTATATATGCGTACAATGACGCGCCAGGTCAGTACAACGGTCGGTCAGCGAACGACGGACTGTATCCAGTCGTTCGCGTCAGCCTTTCTCCACCACTTGTTTTCGCTTACCAGC
>MU912973.1:23754-35395 GCA_036418165.1 Cooperia oncophora
TTTTCTTCTTCCAACATTCTATTTTTTCTTTATTTCTCGCTGGAAGCCGTGAGCGCGAGGTGCAAAGTAGAGCACGGCGTCTGTTCTTGCGCCCATAGCTCAGCATTCCTGTGATAACGAACTGCGGCAAAGAAAATAGCGGCTACCACGAGTTCCGCTCATGCTACACGGTATAGCTGTCTGAGAAACACACTTTTCTGTTGCATTTCTTCTCAGGAGAATTGGACTGAGTTCCTTCAAACATGTAGGAATAGATGTTGAAATAAAACACTATAACGCCTCGCGTATTTCCAAGTTATTTCGTATGAGATAAGCAACTTTTGCTGAAGCCGAAGATTTATGCGTTTCACTCGGAGGACATGTGGCGTCCATCCACAGCAAAGAAGAAAACGATTTCATCTACGGTAAGCAAGCCACCTTTGATTTCTACTGAGGTATATTGGAGGCATAATCAGCGACTGCAGTCCTGTTTGCTGCGGAAGAGTGGGTGTGTCCGTTAAGAGGAGTTTGACGCACCGCCAACACGTTCCCTCAGTTGTTGGGGCTGGTAAGCGAAAACAAGTGGTGGAGAAAGGCCTATTGTACTCGCGCTCACGGCTTCCAGTGAGAAATAAAGAAAAAATAGAATATTGGAAGAAGAAAACACTCCAAAACGACAGCAGGCCGCTTTCGCCTCTTATCCCCGAAGAACTGAAGACAAATTAGATTAAGGCATGAACCGCTTCCATACGAACCGCAAACACCTTCTCTGGACTTGGTAGCGACGGGACCACGGCCCGGCCACTTGCCGCAGGGCCCCCAAATATCATTTTTAATTGCACCCCAATGGCGCTTATTCCATCATTAACTCTCTCCACTTTGAATGGTGGGTGTGAGGTGATGAGAAGCAAGAGCTGAAACCAACGAGTGGAAATTCATCCGACCATGCACTTCCTTTCAAGCCACGGTTCAAGCATGGATTCTACTATGCTGGGTTTATGTTCAAGTTCTGTGGTACTTTTACGAACTCATTACTTGCCCATTACCTGAAGAGGGGTGACCGGTAACGAGCAGCTATACATTAAGGAGTAGCATTTCCATTTGAACCACTCGCACGACTCCTGCTTTTTTTTCTTTTGCAATACGGACAAGGGTAGTATCCAATGCCACCGGCACCAACCTCCAAGCACTTCCTCAAACTCTTTCTTCCGCCACCCTGACGCCAGCATGAAAGATGCCAAAATAACGGATCTGCATAAATACGATGCTCTTCCCCTCAATTCTAGGAAAACCTTCCAATACGCTTCAAAGCGGGAGCGCACAGTTTTGATGACGAAGTGAGGTTTGGGTGTACATGTGAACTCAGCTTGAGGGAGCTGCGGGTCGTGAAAGTGCTGGATGAAGAAGCTGCTCCCACGGTTAATCTCTACACAAAGCAGCTACGAGATCTGCAACGGATCGTCGATCAGAGGATAAAATTTGTCCTCCTAGTGGCTCTCAGCATGCCCATCCTCTCCAAAAGAAGTCGAGCCAAAGCTCATGCAATCAGGGTACACCATCGTTTGAAACACAGGGGGGTCGCACTTCTCCGCTGGGGAGGGTGGAGTCGTATTTGCTCGTTTTTGATTGCTCTAAGAGGAATTTGCCGCGTTGGGGAAAAATTTGTCCAGATTGGTGACTTCTCATGATTTTTCCTCTTTCATGTGTACCATATACCATCCTCCTCCTCCCACCCTCTCTACGGAAAATCCTTGGGGTGAAACCTGGTGGGAGGCTGGTGGGAACGTATAGGAAAGTGGTAGGGTTGGTGCGTGGTAGGTGCGGAAAGGGTGGGAGAGAGAGTCATCCCGAGAACCTCCCTCGAGGGTGGAGTAGTACTGACAGCACCGCCTACGCACATCACGATGCTGTACCGTGCATGCGATAGAGCTGGTTGGCCCTCTCTTTGTATCGGCGCAACGCAGACAGTGCTCCCTCTAGCAGCGAGTTCTCTTCCGTTCTTAGCTCTTACACTGCGAAGCATAATCATAGTTCCACCCATGAATCTCACAAAATCCCGTCTTACACGACGTTTTCAAAAATGCCCCCATACAGAAAATGTGGTAATTACCAATACCAATTCGCATGCCAACACCAAACTCTAGCTTGAAAAAACAATTTTTTTCGTCAATTTTTTCAAAAATGGTCGTTCTGACAACGCAGCAAAAGTATAGTTCCACCGCATTTTCCGGCTGCATCTCATTTTTGTTCGGTGAAACTTCTCATCATTATGACTTCTCGCCTCTTCTAGGCTATGGCAAGTGGAACTTCATTAATGGACCTCGAAAAAGGACAGATTATCGCAAAAAAGACTAGAATCTGGTGAGGCGTTGATCGCTCGGGTCGGGCCGCACTCATCATGCTATCAACAATTTTTCCAAAGGAGTTACAGGATATTGAGCTGAGAAGAGCTCTGGACATCCTCCTTTGCTGCCCGATCGGAATAACCGCCGTATCCTTGGGAAAGCATCCAACTCTGCAGTGTCGTGTCGGGAAATTAAGTCATCTTCGCAGGTTAATGTCTCGGAGGATACTGTTAGGCGTGTCTTGGAAAACTCCCGAGTTCACCCATAGGGGAATATGAGTTACGTACTGTTTCTAACGAAAAACCATCGCGAAAACCTAATTGGCTTTGCTCGAAGATGTTGCCGAACCCAATGGAGTGAGGTTGGCTTTTGGCTGCGGTGCCCTACTGCTTGTCTGTGTTTTTTCAGTTTTTTTTCTCGCGGTCGTGTTTTCTGATGAGAAAAAATTCAACTGCGACGGCTCCGACGAAAACCGATTCCGCTGGCACGACCTGAGGGAAGAAGTTTCATTTTTCTGGGCGGAACTTCAGTGAATGTGGTCTCATGATCTGGGCTGCCAGGACGTCTGAAACTGCGCTCCGTATGAAAAAAGAAATGATTTCTTCCGTCATCTAAAATCACGCGACCTGTCTCCTTGCTTTCTGGCGTAGAAATCGGCAAAAAAGTCCCGTTTTAATGCAGGATAATCATCAGTTCATGACAGTCGAAGCACTCAAACGTGATTCAGTTGCCACCAAACCGCTCTTTTGCTGCTGGCACTGTCAGGGCAGCGCCATCTTGTGATCTAGTCACAACGGGGGTCGTATTTGCCCGCGATGGAGGGAGGTCGTAAACGCATGGCCCATGTTGAAGTGGAGAGAGCGGTGATACACGGTACAAGTGAAAAGAAGCTCAAAAGGGACGATGTAGATGACAATAAATAGAACTAGGCACTATCGAACTGTTCCTAGGCCAAGAACTAAAAAAATATATGCTGAATACTTTTCTTCCTCCTTGCGCCAAAAGCTTTAAAGACACTTCGCCCCACTCAACCTCCTCAATGTCTGGTCCAGATAAATCCCAATCCACTAATCCCGCAAAATCTAGAAAGAATCCATTGCAAAAGCTACCTATGAAACCGTAGAAATTGAATCCTGAGCAATTTCCTCACAACAAAATCAAGCTCAACAAAACAAACAATCAAAATAATTCACAATCAAATGGATAAGAAAAAAAACTCACCAGGCCAGCTGGGAACCGGAACTATGGATTACTTTGAATTTTGGCTGTTCGCGGTCAGCGCGCTCGTACAAGCTCATTGGTGCGCGCTATTTTACGGCGTGGAGCCAATTTTAAGGCAAACACGTGAAAAGTGCCCTCATGTTGAACAGCACATAACTTCGGTGAAAATGTGAGGTATCGGGAGGGTAAGTGGGAATGAGTAGAGCCAAATTGGCTTTTGTCAACTGAATTGAGCGACTTCAAAAACGTTCCGATTGCAGAGATTTTCCCCGTTGTGATCATCGTGTGTGATCCGTCACTGCGACATTGTTTTGCCGAACTGCGCGAGTCGCTACGCTGTTGGATCGTATCAATGGCAAGCTTCATACCCGCTTTCGTAAAAAAAAGAATGGTCTGCCTGGAAGCAGAAGATTCTTACTTTCCAGGTGAAAATAATTAACAAGGCTTTGAATTTTCTTCCTAGACCTGCTATTCGAAAAAATTCCCCGTTGTGATCATTTCGTGAACACCCCCACGACACGAAAAATCAGCCCCTCCGAGGCCATGAAACCTCCAGTTGGCTTGAAGACTTTGGTATGCTTCTAAAACACATGTTTTCGCAAAGGGTATCAGGAAATAGGCCATTGGGATAATTGGCATCACCTCTGCAATGCGCCATGCATGGGGCTTTCACGCAGGTGTTTGGAAGGTGTAACTTCTAGATAGGGCTTCCCAATTGCAAGCAAATGTGCTCCTGCAATCAGAAAAGTCCGGGAATGTACTTTCGTCTGTTTATTCATCGTCAGTCGTAAGTCCTTTCCATTGTTTATAAATTCGTGGTGCCTTGTGGGCGGTGATCGTAGCTCCTATCATCGCCCCTTCCTCGTACGTATTGTCAGTATGCTACACCAGCGCCAGAGTGCTGGACGTGCTTGGGACGTACGTAGGTACTGCGACCTCCCCCCCCCCCCGCCCCGCTCGACAGCAACATTTTGTAAAAAAAACCAGAAATTTTTAAGGAAAAAATAAGTGGTAGGAGGTTGGAAAAATCTAGGGAAGAGGTAACATGGGGAGGGGGTCGTACTTGAAGATGGAATTAGGGGGGGTCGTATTTTTCAGGAAATGATCACAACGCGAATGCGTGCCATGGGCCAGCGAGTAGCCCCGTAAATCCAATCGAGGATGTGATCTCCTTCCTGGTGCATACTATCCATGAGAGTAATGCACAATTCTACGATGTCGTAAGCTTAAGGAGTAATCATTGGGTCAGCTCGCGAAATGCCTATTAAATTCTAATCGATACATGGCAAAGTATGTTCCAACTTTATTGAGAAATAGAAGTACTAAATTAGATTGATGGATCAAATCTATTCATTTTATTGTACATTTATTGGTGGAATATTCGATTTGTTCGATGGAACTATCATTTTGCTGAGTTGTCAGAAAGACCTTTTTTGAAAATTGGCGAAAATTGGTATTGCGGTAATTACCAACATTTTTTTGTATCGAGGCATTTCTGGAAAGCGTCGTGTAAGACAGGATTTTGTGAAATTCATGGTGGAACTATGATTATGCTTCGCAGTGTATATGGACGAGGAAAGCCTCACGACAAGAGCCCAAGTCAAAATCGAGATGATGTCCAACTTTGCGTCGCGCCTGCTGCATTGTGAAGCGATTGCACTCATTGGACGGTGCTCAAAAGCTGACCCCGCGATATAAAGCTGAATAGTTCCGACTTGTACGTCCATTTAGGCTAATTTATGGTGCTTTTTTACTTCTTTTTTTGCTTATTTACCTTCTTGATCAGTATTTGAGCCGCGCAAGTCACCTTTTTTGAGCGTGGAGCGTGCATTTGACGAACTTCTGGCATTATTTACCCTCTATGCCCCAGTCATCTCGGAATACGTGGCCAGTTTTTCACCGAATTCCTTCTCCGTGAACAGACGTGGCTCCTCCTGCCGCCCTCGCCGCAAACGTCAGCGCCAAAACATTTGGGTTAGTTTTACCTCCTAAACACGAATATAACATATGCTCAGTCTGAAAACGCCTGACACATACGTACAGGTGCGGTCATCACATTGCTTCGTTCAGAATCCTGTACGTGTTGTCAGCAGACTCAGCCTTTGTGCAGTAGCTGTGTGCTAGGTGCAGTTAGGCGAATCGGTGACCTAAAATGCAGCCCATCTGCCTTGGTTTCTTACGATTAGGGTCCTCTTCCACTTAAGCTCCAGCCTTTGCAGAGGAAGGACATATACGTCTTGGGGAATGGACGCGGACTGAGCAGAAGCAGGTTGCGCTATCACGTGTACCCCCTTCTACTCCATCCTGAACATTCTTAACGCCCCATACAGATGCGGTATTCTGCTCGATATGCCAAACGTCCCGCACAGGCAAGTTTTTAGCGAATTCGGTGACTTACGGTAATACTCAAGATTTCCTGGCATATGTGCTGAGCGTGGCTGGTGTATTCAGTCGAACTTGTGTGACTGTCCTTTTGTAAGGAGATATTTCTCCTTTTGACCCCGTGTGGTTGTGGCTATATCTCTGTTTAGCAAAGAACGATATGACAGTTCTCTCAAAGAAATATCCATGGCTAGCTGACATGGGCAGTGAACCAAAAGCTTGACGTGTTTCCAGTCGTTTTCGCACATGACTACTATTTTTGCCGTATTCTGGTTTGCAATAGCCAGTTACAATTTTGTACCATTCCCTGCTCGGGACTTTCTTCCATCTTTTAAACTTTAATATCTCTTTGGCTTATGATTCAAAGAGAATCGTGGTGGAATAATGGCTGGGACATTGTTAGGTAAGGTAAGCTCCACCTCTTGAATTTTAAGACCAGGTCTTTTGCCTATAATGCGATGATTTGCTTAATCGTCCGCTACATTTTTGTGTTTTCCGAAGCTTTGAAGAAATAAGTTAGCGAACTCTGTAATAGTAAAAGCCGCCGAATCGGGTGAGTACCCGTCGATATGGAAAGGTCGGCCAGAAAAAAAAACTGGATGCCTGGTCGATGGGTTAGGGATGAGAAAACAAATCACTCCTCGCATTTCACGTCAGTAATGAAACCCTAAAAAATTTCCAACAAGTAATACTTTTGTTAGAGACCGTTTCAGCTGCGTTCATGAGTCTAGCAGTTTGGCGATTGGTCGTGCACTTCCCCAGCGATACTCCAGACAGTGCTGATGTGTGTGGACTTGGAGAGATACATACTTGTCCCACGTGGACTCAAGTTATCGGCAGGTGGTTGTATTTGGCGTGGCATCAGCTTGCTTTCCATCAATGGTTGGAGTATGCGAGCGAGACAATCAACTGCTAGAAGACAGGTTGCTCGCGCCCAAGCCCTCCCCACGCTTTAGTACCCATGGCAAACAAGGCTACAGCTGATATCTTCGCAATCGGAAGGGGTGGTGGCAGGAGGGATGGGAAGGACCAGGTCCCCGGTTGCCTTTCCCAGTAATATCGGTCAATTTGATCTCATACAGAAGGAAACCACGGGGGGGGGGTGGGCTCATTCCTCGACACGTGACCCTGCCCGCACAATACGACTGTGACTGGCATTTATTGTTGCGAGTAGAATGTCTTTATCATTTCATACCCCGTAGAGGGATAAACACTGAAGGAAAGACTGTTATTCCCGCCCTCGATCCTAAGAGCTGGGTTTTTGGTCGAAGAATTGACTTTTTTCTTATTCTAGCGAAAATAGTGCCTTGCTCTGAGGAGCATTTACAGAGTAAATGGGCCCCGAACAACTCGAGAAAGCGTAGTGAAGGGAGCAGATCCTAAAGACACATGGTACGCCTCCACAGCAATTGAGGGTGTATGAACTATCATGCCCCCCCCAGCTGCTCTATGTGTCCGTGATCTCCCCGCCAAACTGACTGGGGTTCAAAGTATAGGCCGTGGGGAGTCGGTGCAAGAGACTCAGCGTCTTATGCTAACACCATCGCGCGGCCGGCCGGCACTTTTTTCGCTCAAGTCCTTTAATGCGCCTCTCAAAACAATAGGAACCAATTCCTGAATGCCGGATAACATTTAGGTCCGCAAAGGTACGAAGATGATGACGAGGCCAGAACCAAGAGCAAACTTGTGGCTGCTTCTGCAACCCAGCCTCGCAGCGCCGCGCATTCCACAAAACACGAAATAGCAAATTGACACATGACAATAAAACATGACAATACAAGCAAAACGCAATTTCCTAACATTTGAGTATTGCTCAAATGTTATTCGTTCTATTCGGACTGCTTCAAGTCCGAATAGAAGGTGATGAAGATGACAAAGGCTAGAAATGAACAACAACGAATGTAGATGTAAATAAAACAAAATTGAAAAAACTAAGGAAACGCAATAAATTAAAATCGCGTGTGCATTTCTGCGATCCGGCTCGAATCCGGCTCTAAAGCTATAGAAATACTTCAAACTAACGAGTGGGACGCTTGCCGTTTTTATTTTGATTATTTTTGGGAATGTGCGGCCTGCGAGGCTGTTGCAGAAGCCAGCAACAGTCCCTTGGATTCTAGCTCGTCGTCATCATCTCCGATCCTTATTAGCGTGTTATCCGCATAAAGAAATTGCGTTGTACTTGTATTCCAAAACGCAATTACAGGACTTGGCAAAAAGCCAAGAGAGCTGCACGCGACCGCGCCGCGCTGGACTGGTGTTACGCAATAAAAAAGTGAGTTAGCAAAAACGGGCGGCGCAGCAAGGAACTACGACTTTCCCATGGTCCCGTACTCTGACCCAGGGCACGCCATTGCGTTGTGATCATTTCCTGAAAAATACGACCCCCCCCCAGATAAGTCTTGATACGACGCCCCGTTGGTACATTGCAAACTTCTGTTTGCATCGTTTCCTTTGCTTCTTGCGCCCGCGCTGTCAGCAACAAAACCTCGCAAACATCAAAATAGCGTGAGGGATAGCGGTGGCCAAAAGCTGCGCTAGGAGTGTAATTGCATCTCAATCGCCTGCCAATGCAATGCGTCTCCTTGCATTACACCCACCCATCAAAGCGCGCGCTTAATTACAAGCTTGCGTTTTTTTCGCCTCACAATTCAAGCCAAACACTCAACAAATACACCTTTGTTGAACACAGCACTTACTTCGTTGAAAGTAAAACTCTGGGGGAAGTGGGAATGAGTAAAACTAGGTTGGCTCTTGTTACCTGGATTTAACGATTTCTGAAACATTCCCTTTCTAGAAAGTTTCACCCTTGTGATCCTCTTGTGATCATGGGGGCCCGACCCCGAGTCGCCACGCTTTGGACATCCATGGCAACTCATAGAGGGCCTGTTCGACAAAAAGAACTGGCCGGAGCGCCTGAGCCTTCCACTTTCCAGCACAACTTTCATTTTCTGCTATTCGAAAAAATCTCCTCTTGTGATCATCTCATGACCACTGCCCCACGACACTAAAAATCTAACGACCTGACCTCCTAATACAGTCCTCATCATTGCAGACCGGTGGGGCGGGTGAGCCGCGCCGCGTGTGACTCGGCTGTGATGACAGTCGCGTCACAGCCGAGTCACACGCGCCGCCCCACCGGTCTGCAATGATGCAGCACCATATCTCCGTTGGTTTAAACAACTTTGGTATGCTTCTGATGAGCATGTTTTGCCAAGGATATCAAGAAACAGTTCATTAGCGCCAATTGGCATCACCTCTGCGATGCGCCATGCACAACGCTTTCACGCATAGCTATTGGGAAGGTGCAACTTCTACAAAGGGCTTCCTAGGTGCAAGTAGATGTGCTCCCGAGCCAGGAAGGTCCCGGGGTGACTTTCATCAGTTCATTTATTCATGGCGGATACTCATTGGCGCGGAGGTGACAAGTGGCGCGCTTACCACTCGCGCGATGCCGGGTTCAAATACTGGCTCGACTCTCGCCCACGCCAACTAACCCCTACTATTCTCCGTGGACAGTGAAATGGTACCAGATTCGTCTGAGATGATGAAATACTGACCCTTACAGGGACCTCAACCGCAAGTCATCGTATAGACCACATCGCATTCAATCCGCCGCTAGCGCATCTTAAATATTAGGTTTGTTCGAAAAGTCCTGCGACACTTTGTTTGAACTATTCTAGAAAAAGACCAAAAATCATTTTGAATGTTTTTATCTCTGATTAGTGGAGATTGTCTCCTGGGGTTTCTGAAAATGGGTATATCATGGCTCCGTGGAAGTTTCTCAAGCTTAAAAATACCTCAGAGATCGAGGTACTTCTCGACCTATCCCATATTATGAGTTCCTGTAGGGCAACTCCGCCATAGTCGAGGAAGCTAACACTTATGTTTGAAAAAGATATCGCTTGCCATAACAAGAGAGTTCATTCTTGCGATCAGCGTCTTTCCAGGCTGGACTTATTCAACTCGGAAGTAGGCAATGTATAGGTCGGCCACCAGCACAGAATGACGGCCCTTTACTCAAGCTTCTTGAGGCGCAGCCGAACGTAACCATCAGTAAGTTGGCAACTTCTCTAGGCTCACCTAACGACAACTGCCATGCTTCTCCGCAGTCTCGGTTATCGGAAAAAATTTTTATGAAGGATGCCTCATGAGTTGAACCCCTCTGACAAGTCATACCGAATGACCGTGACTGAGTTTTTTTTTCCTTGTGAAATAAAAACACTGGAGGAACATTTGTGAGATCCTGTGGTTGGTAGAGAGTGGTGGGGTCCTTGCGTACATCTTGCACATGTTCCTCGCAGGATCTCTCAAACAGAAAAGTAGATTGCACAGCCAAAAGCAGATGTGCATGGGATAAAGATTTCAGTAGGTTATTGGTGGGACTTCAAAGCGGTATCTCTGGATACTAGCATAACGGTAAGGACTACAGTCCACTCTAACCAACCTCACAACATGGATGACGTCACGCTTAAATTCTTCAAAAATACTCAATTTTTCTCGCTACGCGTCGGCAATGTGCGAAGACCGCATGCTGGATCAGAGCGCGCATCGTCAAAAGATCGTGGATCTTAACCTGAGAATGCGACCATACCCAGATTATTCATCAAAGTCAGCAGTTTCTAAATACTATCTTTTTTGATCCCTACCGCATCTTTAAAAGGAGGCAAAAATTCCGAAAATCGACGTCTACTCAAAAATGAGGTCCACCTCTTCTTCTTATCATAGTTGCCGTAGTTCTATAAGAATGGAAATGAGAAGCTGTGCAAAAGAAGGGCACTAGTTCTAGTCCTTAGTGTGATTACCTTGTAGATTGGAGATGTCTTTTTAGTGACCGAAAATTTAAAATAAATTAATTAAATTTAGTCCGAAAAATTGGTCAAAGTGTCGCAGGACTTTTCGAACAACCCAATAGAAGCAGAGTACGTGACACTGAAGAGGTTGACAAGACGGGGAGGCTCATGCTTCTTTTGGTTTTATTTACCAATCGACGTCGTTGTAGGCGACAATAGTAGTTTCTGTCATCGCCCATTCCCAGTACTGCACTGGTATGTTGCTTCTGTCTTGTGTGGCTCTCTTCAAGGGCTCATCACATGGATAAGTCATTCATCATTGAATCTGAACGACATCTGGGTGTCGCTGCACCCTCACGTCAAAAAGGTCCCCGCTTTACGACCCCCTCCATCTGCGGCTAATACGCCCCCCCCCTCTTGTATGATCACAACGATGGCGTCCTGCTTCTAACACTCCGTTTTGGGCGGGGATCACGACACATGACAAGCTGGGGAGCTGAATAGTCCTTCTCAAGTGTTTGAGCATACCATGTGTCTTTAAGTCAAACGAACATTGCTTAGAATGAAGAATAGCTGGAAAACGGACAACAAATGGATGGCCCCGTGAAACTTGGGCTTTTGTACGGATCGACGATGTTCTGCTGATCTCGTAGTTTGAATGAATATATTATACTGAATAAACCATAAGCGGCTCTTTGTTCCACGTAAAATGCATACTTTTATGAGCAGTCACCGTCAGAGCGCGTGCGGAATTTTTCTGCAACATCTTGATACAGTATCTCTGGCTTGAATTTGAATCAGCAAAATCAGACGAGGGTGCGGATGGACACCACTCCGACCAAATATCAAATCTTTGGAGTAGTCTGCGCCTCCAGCTAGGCTAAATAGCGCGTGCGGAACTGTAAAAACCAAAAATCGGAAAAC
>MU912974.1:8362-31152 GCA_036418165.1 Cooperia oncophora
ACCTTGGAATACTTCAAGAGGTCAAGCTTTGGCATTTGTTTCAGTAGTGGAGCCCCAAGTACCTCAGGCACTTGTGCTTAAAACCCAATTTACTCTTGTCATGAAGGCGGAGAACAGAACTACTGTGCAACTCTTTTTAGAGCTTTCAATTTGTAATGTATTCTGCCAAAGAGGTTGGTAGGTGGAAGACTTTATTGAAAATGGCCTGACGTTTCGACAGGATCGTCGTCCTCAGAGGCCTAAACATAGCTCAAGGTTTAGATGTTGCATCCTCTACACCGCCAAACGCCTCGACACCCTAGCGTTTTTGACATAATCTTAGGAGAACTGGTGGTGGACTGGTAAGTTTTAAGATTCAGCCAAAAACGCTGGGTGTCGAGGCGTTTGGCGGTGTAGAGGATGCAACATCTAAACCTTGAGCTATGTTTAGGCCTCTGAGGACGACGATCCTGTCGAAACGTCAGGCCATTTCAATAAAGTCTTCCACCTACCAACCTCTTTGGCAGAATACATTACAACTTGAAAGTTCACAATAATGCCGAGGTTTTATGAAGAGAGAAGCTGGACACTCTTCTTAGAGCCTTAAGGTTGCACGAGATTTCGTACCAATCACCTTGTGGGCCCCGTACGGACCTCTCGTGTAAAACCGGGACTATCGTAATCCGTAGAATAGAATCGCCGTACTTTAAGTTGATCCACCCCTCCCCCTCCAAAGCTATTTCCCCTTTTGCACTAGGAGAGTGTCCTCACCTAAATCATACTGATTTCAGTTCTGCACGGTGAGTAATTCAAATGCCCCCACCATATGAGATGCACTGCGTCAAAAACTCATTTCTTTTTGGGTTGTTTCCTTTCTTTTCACTCTCTTCTCGGAACAACAGAATCAAAACAAGGCACTTTTCATAACCCAGAAAGCGGAACACAATCCGACGACAATCGACAAAAAAGCCGTTCCCTCGAATAGCCGAATGAAATTTGTAGTGCAGCGAACAAAGCTGTAGGTTCTTTGAAAAGAATTTCCACTTAGAACTTTCTGCGTATTTCGAAAACTACTATACTAGCACAATGATGACGCGCAGTCGCTTGGTGGGAGCACAAAAATGGATTCAGTGAAGCTTGTACAGGTTATCTTGTGCAGACATGTGGATTCCGGTGCTTGAAGTGGCTTACATTGTTTCGTAGTTTCACAATAGTTTACAGGTTTCACCGAACCGTTACCTGTTAGGTATTATGAACGAGCAAGGGAACTAACAAACAAGCAAAATGCCCCCTCCATCCCTTAAGCCGAACTGTGCCCAATAATGGTCACCATGAGTTATGTTTCGCATCAGCTGAAGATTTCGGGCACAAAGCTGTCCTTCCTGAGCAGCTCTTCACATTATCCGGTAAAGTTGTACGAGAACAAAAGTTTCTGAACAAAGTATTGCAACTGCATACAGGGCAATTAATCTCAGATTGGCTTAGCGTGTTAGATTTCGGCGAAACGTAGCAGCGCCTCGGTCGCCGGATCGGCGGATCGAGTGTGCGCGACTTCAAACAACATCGTTCGCAGTCGAACAGTGCGATCCGAAGCGCGCCTCCGCAAGTTCCGAGAGCGCTCCTTAGGTCGCCACGATATTTCAATCACCCAATCCACTTCTATGGTGGAACCTGATTTCTGCTACTTTATCGCTACTTTTGTTACTTCTGATGCGAGAACAACACTTTGATGTTTATGCAGCAGTAACGTAATTAATTAATTCCAAGAGAGAATAGCTATGAGCGGTAAACATTCCGCCGTAGTCGAAAAATAATAATCTTGTAATAACGACCTAATCATTTCAATCAAAAGATAAACTTACACGACTAAAGTGCCGTTTGTGAAGAACATATGGGACGAGAGTTTTCTTTATTACTGTGCATCTTGCGTTTTACCATGCACAGGTAATTAATGAAGTTTCTTTTCATCTGACAAACTTGAGCACATTTCCGCGATGGTCTAGATGCGAGAACTCATGACATACTGATTTTTCTTACGGTTTTTCCAATTGGCAATGATATAGGGGCGTGTGAAGATAAAGCTGAACATATTCCACATTGTCCTACCATCCAGTCATGATCTTGTAGCAAATATTCGCGCGAGAACCAAGAGACGGGTAATCAAAGAAACTAGCAAAAGTAACTCATTGAGGCAAAATGCCCCTCCCCTCATTTTTAGTCGAACAGCGCGGAAGCGCCCTCAAAACGACGGGGCTCGGAAGGGAAGGATGGGCAATCCACTGTCATTGATTGCGAGAAACGCCACAATGACCGTGTACCGCGCGTCGAACAAACTCGTCAGATTACTGTGGCACACAATGTAAACAACTCGTCCGGCTCACACAGCCCATCATTTTTTCATTGATGCGCCTACACAGGCAAACCATCTAACGGTCGCAACAAGTCGATCTGGGCGCCTTAATCGTACAAGTCCAAAAGTCCTAATAGTTGAGATTAGAGAAACTCCACTAGTTGGTAGTTCGGCACGAAAATTCATTTGAAGACAGGGAAGGTATGGCTGTATTTCCAGCGAACCAGCGATACAGTGAAGAGATGCTCATGACCAGATTTTAGATACCTGTTAGAACCCCTCCAACCGTCCCTTCGTAACAGTTGAAGAAACTAACCTCCTTAAGATAAGGATACACATGTCTCGGAAGGGGGGGCGGCGTACTGTGCACTTGGTCTTCAACCTTAAATTCGCCTGCGGTGACTTCTGATTGGATATTCTCAGGCCTAGGAATGGATAAAACTGTCCGACATGCAATACAAAGGAATGGCAGTTGTCTCGAATGAAAAATATCCATCAAAGATAACCGAACACCATACTTATATGAAGAGGCGAGTCACGCCCCTATATTCGGAGAACGGGTGCTGTGTGCATTGCAATGCTAGTTGTCAGAAAACTTTGTCTTCTACAACTTTACCCGATATGTGAAAGCTGCTCAGAAAGGAACAGCTTTGTGCCGAAACTGTCAGCTGATGCGAACATAACTCATGTGACCTATTGGGCACCAGTTCGCTTAAGGATGGCAAGGGCATTTTTGCCTGTGTTGTGAAGTTTCCCGGCTCGTCTTCATCAAATACCTAACAGGTAACTGTCGAGGTGAAACCTGTGAACTATTTGTGGAAACTAACTAAACAAGTAAGCACTTCAAAGCACCGCCGGAATCCCTTATGGTGAGCAGGCGTTACAAGAGTGGTCATTCATATAAGGCTTCAATCGACCGAACATGGACAAGATACCTTACGTCGAGTCGCCTAGCTAGGGAATATTCCCCTAGTCTGCGCGCGTCGCCCCGACGAGGAACTAACTGCAGTTACTGTTCGCTGCAGATATCAGCGGGTAGGGTTGGGTCGGCGCGCGTCAACAACTTTTCTACCAAGTGTTGTCACTTGCTCTCTTTAACAACTAGGTATAAAGCGGGTTGGCGCCGCGCTAACACCCTCCCCCCTCCCTTCCCCCGCAAACTTACAATACCAAGCATCCGTATCGAGTAATACTGCACGTATAATCCGCTGGAATAGACCCTATGAAGAAAGGGGCTCATTCACAGTTTTTCCTTGAACTGGTGACTTTCTTTCTGAGGCTTTCCGTCAGAATTTTTCATAACAAATGACAGATTTATACAAAACTGACTCTTCTTCCCATCAAGCCCTACTGGGTCCTATTGAGCGCACTCGCCCCTATACCATGAAACCTAGTGAAACCAAGGGTTAAACAGCGATTACTCTGGGCGAGGGGCATACCCCACATGCATCAATGAACAAAATAGTATGTGGCAAGACGATCGTTACATGCCGCGCTGGGCGCGGTAAGTGACGCCGCGCATGCGAGGGACGAGTTGTTCTGGCCGATCGTCTTCTGAATGTTAACAGGATGGCGAAGATCGATACCATCCTTGCCTTCGCTAGCATTCTCATGTGCTTGGTTGTTTTAATCGATAAACTTGACAGATCGAGAATTTTCCACACGCCGTCGTGTTTTGCACCGCGTACGACGGTGGGGCAAAATACGATTGTCTTGTCCGTCTCCCAAAGAAAAAATCAAGAAAAGCTCACCTCCTCCACTGACTCTTCTTTGGACACTTGTGAACTATCCGATGAGATTGTCGCACCGTTCTCCTTATTTTCATCACCCGTTTTTTGTTTTGTTGTCTTGAATAACAGTACATTTAGCGAATACCGAAACGAAAAGAAAAATTAACGGCCGAGTTACTCACATCACATTCTCCATTTTCTAGCAAAATAACACTCGAGCCCGCTGATCCAGAATCGCTTTTCTCGTCTGAGACCTCTTCTTTTATACCATCTTCTTTTGATGTTGACGGCTTCTCCTCATCACAGTCGGCTATTTCTTCCTCCTTTATTTCGATTTCGGGTTGGATCGACGCAAACTTGGGAAGGCTTAGAGCACCTGCAATGCAAAGATTCCTTTGTTGACAAACAAAAAGAAATGATCGTTCGCTTGGTGATGCTGGGTGACCCGACACGCCAGGCGTTTGATGGCCATTCAGCATCGCAAAAACTCTTGAATGCACGTCAGAGACCCACAACTAACTGTTCTTGAGGAGTGGGCCGCTCGCGACCCATACTCCTAGAGAAGTCTGAATAAACGAGGGGAAACCGCTGGGATGGGAGAATGTTGCAGATGGGGCACGGTGGTTAGAAAGAGCTCCTACCTCATTCGATAGCCAGCAGCCCAGAGGAGCATTCCACGACATCCCAGCTGTGATGCTCAAAAGTTAAAATGGAACTGCTAGGGGGGGGGGATGGGGGCTGATTAGTGGCGCTTACCGCGTACTGCCCCGAGGAGCAGGTAGTACACATTATCAAGAGGATGCAAACGACAGGGCGTGTGAAGAGGTGTGACTTCAAGCTTATCCAGAGCAGGTTTTTCCGCCAACTATTAGACACTCAGGTTGGCATCACTGGTGGAAAAGACCGTCCTGCTTGTTGCAATTCACGCCCCATCATACGCCCTATCATTTGCGGGAATCGTGGCTGCATATCCGCTACTTTTCGCGCCATTACAGATTACGCGAATCGGATCAGTACATCTTGTGACAACTCGTCCGCATAAAGCGTCGCGAAACTCGTCCGGATCACCAAAACAGGAGTTTTATGACTAACACCCCACATATAATTGTTAACGTTGGCTCGGGTGTTTGCAACAAGGGCAGCTCCTAATGATCAGGCCCGCTAGTGCTGTGCTTCGGAAAAGCTGTCCAAGGAGAAAACCCGTTGAATGTTGTGTCATGAATGGTACGCCCAATGCAAACGATCGACGAACATACGCCGGTACTCACAACTTCCCCGTTCCCCTAATCCCAATCGGAATTTTTATCTTTGTTTCCAATCTTTATATCTTTCTCACGGAACACCATCGCAAGCTTGCCATGGGACCCGTCACTAGGAGCGAGGACGAGCTGCGAAAGTAGGACTGTCTCATGCCCTGGCTAGAGCTACCATGTTAAAAGAAGCAGAGCGTGACCACAATGAAGACATTTTCATACTTTGTCACAGGTGACCCCCCCCCCCACAGCTCTACAAACCGTCGAAGGCATATTAGAAGAAAACCCTAGAATTTTGGCGCCAAGTAAAGACGAACTCTTCTGCTCGCCAATCGTTCTCCAATCTTCAGGAAAGGCTATAATCCACCATATCTCTGCTGGAGAACCCGAAGCAAAATCTGATACTATGGTACTCCAAAGAATTAGAGGTAGCCACAAAAGGTGCCAGTACAGACATCAGACATCATCACGAAAACGGGCCATTCCGCGGTGACCTATTTTCTCGAAATTCATTGGTTTGTTAATGGGAGAGAGAGAGAGCAAAAAGGCGGAAATACCTGAAAGATGGATCACCCTCTTTATCTTTCCAACAGCAGTCGATGATTACAGAGGCGGCTTCCGGGGGGAATAGTCTCGAACAAGGCAACTAGACTGATGGGGTAAGTTAATAGGCAGTCGGCGACGTATTGTTTCCGAGCGAGCCAATGCTAGAAGGGCGCTGTATAGCGGGAGATGGGAAAAAAAACGAGTGAAAACGGTTAAAATCCCAAAATGCGAGAAAAGCTTCAGTTGTAAATCGATTTCGGACGAGTTTCCCGTACGCATCTTGCCAATCACCGCTACCGAAGATACGGCTGCATATGTGTACCCATGTATGCATGCAGCATCCACAGCCCCCGCCGCTTCAGCCTAATCCTTCGTCATAATTTGCTTAGCAATGAATGATAGCAGCGTCCGACGGTACGGGCAGGCCGTAGCAGCGTTTGGACGTAAAGTGTGGCTCCGATAGGGCCATTAAAGGGCACCTTCGCCTGAGGGAAACCCGCTAAGGCAGCGCTTGCACGGGTCGGCGGAACTGCCTGCCATGAGTATCGATCCTACCGCTTGGGGATTGTGCGTGCCAACTGCCTTTAAGCGTGGGATGGGGCATTTATCATTCCTCTACTTTAGAAGGGTTTTAGGCCAAGCTTCTTGGAGGGAGGAGCGCCAGGCGGCGCTACTAATATGCCACGTTATGACTGCTCCCCCTCATAGAGATAGTTCGACTATTTCGGTGAAAGGACGCAGACGTAGTTCCATTGCACAGTTTTATCCCATCGTGGAATATGAATCTAAGGAGGGACACCACGAAAAGATCGCAGTATAGTAACGTGATGCCTTTTCGAATCTCAGGTGAAGCGGGACAGAGAGAGAGCATAGCGAAAGTACCTCCGTTTCACGCTCCCAACTACCTTTACATTCTTCTATACACTGTTTCTCTCTTAAAAAAGTATTCTCAATAAGATAGCCAGCATCCCATCCCAAATATTTCATTCATATCAGGAATGATGCATAATACACGCTGCATGAATGATCCACCCTGTAGCCCTTCAGATCAGGGGATCAGGGGTAATATGGATATGTAGCCCCGTGAATTCCAGGGGTTTTTTTAGGGAGAAAACTTTCACGAGAGCAAACGGGATTAGCGCCTCAAGATAGAGAGTCAGGCGGACCATCATGTATATTTCGTCACTCTCCCCGCCCCTCCCGATGGTAAATGGAAGTGGCAGAAGTGACCTGCACAGACCGCCGGAACAACACAACTTTGGAATTACCAGGCAGCGTTCAGACTTTGCGACGGCAGCGCTTCGGTCATGCGCTCAACGCGATCGATGCGCATGCTTTTATCAATCGCGTCGAGCGCACGACTGAAGCGCTGCCGTCGCGAAGTCTGAACGCTGTCTTGTTGGGAGGGTGGGGGCGGACAAACTGAAGGAAGAACCACAAAAGGCTAACAGTGTGCAGAATATCAAGGGAACACTGCCCGAACGTGCAAGAAGGATTCCTTTTGAGTACGAAATGTTGCCGCATTGATAAATGCAATGAAACCTACCACAGAATGCAGTAAAGAAAAAAACAAGAGCACGATTCGGCTTAGGGGGAGGCACTTTGCTCTTTTACTAGTTTCTGTTACTAATTCTACTAAATTACAAGTTTCACCTCGATTAGACCTGCAGACTCTTGTCAAGTGTAAACAAAGCTCGTGCTATTGCATAGATTTACAAAAACTCACAGGTCTTTACAGAGGCATCGGCAGTGCTTGATGAACCAGCAAAATGTTCCCTCCAAGCCGAACGCAACAAAATAGAAGCGAAATTGAGAATAACCTCTAGAAACCAAAACCCACCTAAATACGCCGCCGTATGCGGACACACCACGTCATGTAGAACGAATTTGGGTGGCGGCGGAGGGGGTGCTGGTGCTACACTTCTCAATGGCGGCCTTCCAACACCTCGCCCACGAGTAGCACCGGAGGAATGATAACCATTAGGTCGAGTTCCAGCTCCTGCTGCTGCAGACGCTGCACCACGTCCACGACGGGGTTTCCTGCAAGGAACAATTATAAATAACGTGAAAAAGGGCAAAAGCCCGACATTGATTAATGACCTTTTGAAAACGGCACGCTTCCATTTAAAAAATCGCGACGGCATTTGGTGACGAATTCGGCCTATTCAGCACCGAGATTCGACACATGACCAGTACCTTTTTACCCTCCCAGGCAAAACTGATGCCTTTTGTGGGCAAAACGATGACCTGCCTTCTTGTATTGCTGTCAACCTAATTAAAGGAACGATGGCTCAGAACACAACTGAGAGCTTTCGCCCTCTTTGTCAGCCAACGATTCAATCAACAACCGGATGACCAGGGAACCATCGCAAAATGTTGTCGGTTTTTCTCCCGGACTGAATCACGTAGACAAACATTGTCATGAGCCCCTCGGAGAGCTCACACCTCCCCACTACAGAATTTCGTATAACTCTCACCTCAGGTATCTGTCGGGACCATCAAGGCATTCGCTCTTACCTTCCTTATTCTTCCTCCTTTCGTTTTTTTTCCTTCTCTCTTCCTCTGTTCCGCACGATTCTCTCGCTCTCCTAATATGCTCGGAGGACGTGCAAGTGTGAAAAAAATAGCCTTTGGATCCTCACAGACGAGGGAAACCATTTAAGTGAAACCGGATGCCCTGTAAGCCTCCCTCTATCAAACCCCGCTGTCTCACTACTACAAAGATCACTTCACTGAAAACGACTTTTTCGGAGACTGGACTGCCAGAGAAAAAAAGATCAAATCAAAGGCCGCCATTACAGGAACAGGAAAATGAATGAATGAAGCAATCGACTTGGAAGCCCCGAAAAGTGCTCACATGGCAACGCGCCGGTGAACAACGAAAAAAAAAACGGAAAAACGCGGCACAAAGGAGACGACGAAACGACGTCATACGCTACTACTACCCTAAGTACTTTTACTATGAGAAGTCCAACCGGAGCGAATATAATCCAGTGAGAAGGGAGAAAATTTTCTAACCTGCCCTTCCCATTGCTGAGGACTCAGTATAAGTCTTGTGGAGCGGGATGTGTACCAGTGAGGTTGCATTCGGCGCGCGCGGGTCATTTCCCCACCAGGTTGTTGAACGTAGGCAGAGCGGACAAAAAAAAAACGGGATGCACAACGGGCTATTCGCGAATCGACATTGATGCATGAAGCTGTTTTGTTATGATAACTGCTGTTTAACGCCGCAGTACGCGTTCCGAATGTTATCACAAGAATGCTGAGTTGTGGGCAAAAGTCGTGCCCCAGGCGGGAGTCGAACCCGCACCTCACGCTTTCCAGGCGAGTGCGCTATCCTTTACGCGGTCAGTGGCCGCTTTCCCCTCCTCAGCTTAACTTTTATGCCGTTAGCCTTACGAGCGACTCCACCAGCGTTGTTTAACTTTGTGAGCCGGTCAGAATTTTCGCCTTGCTGGAAGAAAAAAAAAAAGAAAAAAAAAAAAAAGCCGCTGCCGCGCCAAATCCATTTTTTGGCATACTCCATCATTCCCAGCGAACAAGATTGTATATGTATTATATTCTACTTCACGCTGAGTAGGGTCAAAGAGACCATATCGAGCCTGGTGAAAAAAAACGACAAGCCCAGAAGCGAACGCATATGGATTCCAGCCAAGTAGCGGCTCCAGTACACACCTACACATTCATGAGCGTTAATTACAGCCCTGCGATCCTTGAATGAAACAACTTATGAGATGATACCCTTTCACGAACAACATTAAAACCTTTCCTCCTTCACTACGAGACCTGTTCTTTTCAAGAAAACTTAAGAACAGGAACCTGATTGGCAAGCTTTTCTGAACTCATTTCACTACACACTCGCAAAAAATGGTCCACCTCTTTGATCCAGCAGTCCCTCTCGCCCTACCTTACGCCGCGTAGACTTGGACTCCACGAAAACAGGATGAACAGGTCCTTCAGCGCGCCATCGAACGGAGTTTGCCGCTAAATGCAAGTGAGATAGGACATCCGGGACTCCGCATTCGCCGACAAGAGAAAATCGGGGACGCAGCCGCATTTGCTAAGGTCCCGAAGATCAGATGGGCCGGGCACGTCATGCGGTCTGAAGACGACCGCTGAACCGGAGAGATTAGTAGTTGGATTCCACGAAATGTCCAACGAGCACCGGGCGACCGTCTACGCGATGATCAGACTTCGTGAAAGCCCACAACATACTTTGATGTTCCATCGAGCACACACAAACCATTGTAACTCTAGCTTGCTGCTGGGAAGAATGGAGACGTTACTGGGGCCCGCTACAGTAACTCGATGATCAACGGGAACACAGGTGAAGGTGATACTTGCAAAAGCTTGAAGGGACGAGCGAAAAGGATATTCTGTAGAGTGTGTCAGTTTCCTTCTTGAGGCACATCTCGCGGTGATGGTGGAGGTAGATGGCAATTTTATGGCTGCATCTTTCACTTCACTACGCTAGATAGTGAGAGGCGCGAGAAGCACAACATTGCAATTTTCGTTTTTATTGCGAGAAAAGAGGTTGTTAGATAGAGCGCTTATGAGCACGGAAGAACGAATTCGGACACTACTGAAAAGCACAGCGACTCTCTATCTCCCATCCGGTCATCGTAAAATATGCCATTAATCAAAAGGAGATAGATCCCGCGCTGAGGCTAATTCTCGGCCCTGCAGCTTGAGATCTCTTTTAGCATGTAGAGAGCACGCAGCTCTTAGTGGTGTTGTAGTTATTCGTTGTGGGTAAGAAGAAGTTTTTAATTGCAGACTTATCACGAGGTGTCATGCGAAGTCGTGGTGTCCTAGAAGGTAGCGTTACATCGTTGCTTACGGACTTATTTTGGATTAGCCACCTTTTGCCCAAATTCCTGGCCTGCGGTCCTATTTAAGGCTAACACCCCTGCATAACAATTAAGTGAAAAAGATTTCTTATTCCGCGTACATATAACGGACCCCTTCATCCCGCCAGTTAACGAGGTGATAACGAGGCGAAATGCATGTCCTAACAAATAACGGATTGAACTACGGAGCCATATAGGACTAGTGCCGGTGCAAATTCATAATCCCCAAATCCGAATCCAATTCGGACTACTAAAATACACACGGCGCGATTGCATATTGTGGACTGTTGCGTTCTATTACAAATCCACTAAAGGAGTTCCCAGAGGCGAAAAACCAATAGAATCTAGAAAACAGCGTGAGTAAGGACCCCTGGCAACCTCACTGTACGAGCCTCCAGACCTCTTCTATACTGCCGAAGCGATATCCTGCCGCCTCTGACTCTTTCATCGCGTCGCCGAATGCTAATACTATCAAACAGCGCCAAAAAAGCAAAAACGGTACGAAGACTCGTGACAGAAAATAGAGTTCGAGCTTGGGTGGGGGCGACGACTGGAGGGCATCAGAACTGCAAATTATGAGGGCCGAAGCACCTTCCTTACTTACTGTAAAGCCGCAAAAGTGGGATAGTCTTTGAAACTGCGAACCAAACTACGTGAACAAGGAAGAACGCCATCGAAATGACCGGAAGCACAAATAAGCAAACAAAAACCAAATAGAATTTGAAGAACACAAAAAATGAATAAGTAAAAGAGAAAAAGCTAACAAATGTACACATGAAAAAACTTCAAAAAAAACTGACTTAAATGGCAGTGGTGTCTTAAAGCATGCATCATCAAACGATGGTTGCTGCTTGCTGCTGCTCGGAGCGGATTGGGTTGAAGGTGAAGCAGTCAGTAGTGAAGAGGACATCGAAGACGACTGAAACAGAACAACTATTAATATTCACATCAAATCGCACATTTCAATATTATGCACGGAAAATGATGTGCATGCAATAATGTGCACGTTTTTCTGACCACACACGAACGAACATCCATCAAATTATGTATGCAGACGGACAGAATTCGATCAAGCAACAATATGATAGCGCGAAATTTCAGGAAAACATGAAGTTGCTTATGAATGCAGCTACAAGAGGACGAATATCATAGAAGTCCTCTATATTAGCCTCAAGGAAGAGTCCGCGCCATCAGGCGCAAATTACGGACTGTGTTCATACTTTGCGTCAGCGTTCTGAGCAATAAGAAAAGCACAGATATCGATCTAGCGTTCTGAGCGTACGCAAGCGTCTTCGACCGCCCGCGAAAAGTTTGAACTGTCCGCGAAAAGCCCGATACCGCCTGCGAAAACGCTCAAAACGCTGGATCGATCGATACCTACACTTTCTCAGTTGCTCAAACGTTCAAAAGCTGACGCAATGTATGGACGCATTCTTACATTCTTCTGCTTCAGCTCGCTTGTTTTTTTGTTTGTTTACAGTAAGCTTTTTTTACAATGATTAGCAAATGTTTACTAAGCGAACCAAAACGTATAGCATAAAGCAAACATATGGCTTATCAGCCCAATCGTAATCAGCTGATGGTCATTCAATAATCAGCTGTAACCAGCTGAGCGACTTATCACGTTGAGGGGATGTAAACTCTGATAATATTCGAGCATTAGCATAGTATAGGGGAAGCGTCACTATTGAAGCCGATAGCACTGCAATCGGTAAGACAAGGACATGTTTGAGCCTCCTAGAAAGAAAACTGCTCTTTCAAACGTGATACCCCTCAATTAAGCACACAAACAGAGATCAGTGATGTTTCAAAAAGTTTCTCGGTCAATAAGTAACTGAAAATTCCCTTCGAGTACTGCAGTCGCTGGCGCTCTAAGGCCAAGTTCATATCTTTGGACAAAAGAGGAAATCGAAGTGGAGAATCGTCGAAAAAAAAAGATGCGTATTGAATGGCTATGCTGAAGTGAAGAACCAGGTGTCATATCTGGGCTGGGTAAAATTTTATTTGATAGTTGATTTTTCTTGCTTCAGGGACGTTGCAAAGAGGTGGGGTGGGGTTGTACGGACTCGACCGGAATTCCCCCCAACTAATGATGTGCCCTATGTGCGATACCCCAGCGTAGCATCTAATATAGTACTTGTCTCAGCCGAGCTTTACCCACTGCAATCGCATCCGTTGTATCGAATAGGGGAACAATTAACCGGAAACACTGACCATAACTTGCTCGATAAAAAAAAAACACTACACTAAAAAACACTACACTCTAGCTTGATACAAAAATGACCCACTATGAGCCCTATCCCAAATGAAACTCAAAGTCGAAGTATGAGATTGTGAGCAAAAATAACTAGGCGTAGATCAGCACGTCCGAGTTGCGGCAAGATCAGGAGTGAAAACGGTGTCGCAGCGGAGGAATATGCCTTCTCTGCAGAACTATCTCTCGGCTACTCTGGTCTCCTGCGCTCTATGCGTCTACATTGGTTGTGAGAAGAGGCCCCCAGACGCGGCCGGGTGGTTCCCCCCTCGCGTCGTTTGTTGACACCGAAGCCTTCAGTCAAAGTATCATCAACCTGGCACCTACTGCCGTGCTTTCACGTACTTCGGGTGTCCAGCAAAAACATGCCTCCGCTTGTTGGCAACGCGCCTTGCTCGGTCGAGCGGGTGAAAGCAAATGAAAAGGCGCCAACGTAGTTGAGGAAAGTGGAGGGGGAGGAACCACTCGCCAGTGCCTCTGTATCCCTTCATCTAACCAAGCTTGGGCCCCTAATGGAGACTTCAGACAGCGTGATCTCCGCAGGACTATCTTTCGGCAACTGTGGTCGTCTGCGCTCTCAGCCAAACCTTTAGTTAGGGAAAACGACACATAGACGCGACCGGGTGACACTCCTCAACTGCGCTAGAGATGTCAGATTCCTCAAAATCCATCTGAAATATCCAGGTTGTGAAATAAATACCCATACAGTACTGAAAGATGAACATTGTCGAGTAGTAACAGAGCCGAAGTTCAAGATCGTCATGATTGATTGACAAAGACGATCCCTTCACAAAAAGATCCTCATAAGACCTTCAAACGACTTTAAATATCGTGCCAGCCAACCGCTTGCGTGCGAATATAGTACCTGGCACGCTCATAACTGCTAGTTTGCTTCTTTGTTTCTTTTTACTCATTCTTGATTCCTAATGCTCTTGACATTCGTACTCTTTGACACGGAAAGGGAGCACCAGGCAAAATGTGTCTTCAGTCAGCTTTTACCACAACCAAAGGGAGAACTGAATCTTCTCGAAAACTGATGAACGCAGCCGAACTTCGCTAACGTTCCGAAACCCTTAGCCAGTGAATTATTGATCGTCAAAGATATTGATTGAATAAAAGCATGCGAGAAAAGAACATGCAAACTAAAGGGATTCCC
Organism: Cooperia oncophora; assembly: GCA_036418165.1. Lineage (NCBI taxonomy): Eukaryota > Metazoa > Nematoda > Chromadorea > Rhabditida > Trichostrongylidae > Cooperia > Cooperia oncophora. The sequence goes on from MU912974.1 coordinate 22,481, forward strand.
AATAGCGCCCACGCTGCGTGCCATGCACCCATTCTGTACCCTAAGCACTAGCAGGTGCGTCAATGAAATTATCCGTGGGATAGCAAAAACAAGACGTATTTAGAACGTAGCTCTGGGTAAACATTTCCTGATAAATAACTTACATTAAAAACCTAAAAGACCAAAAATGAGCACTCTGAGAACGTGAATACATGAATGTGAACGATTCCCCCTCCATATATTTTGTACTTTCGAGAACCTTAAGAGGCGAATAACATTGAACGGAAGAGACACATACATGAAAAACGCCCGACGTCAGTTACAAAAGGCTGCGTTGACCACATCACCATCGCTGTAACAACGAAATGCGTCACATCAACAAAAAACTTCCCCATGTCGCTAGGAAAACCATATTAAAGGAGGAGAGGATAATATTTACGTTGGGACGTTGGGAATTGTGGGCAAAGCAACCTGGGGTGTTGAGGTGATAACGTAGTTGAGCGTCTGCAACCAGGGTACAGCAGGGGAGTCGTACTTTTCCTCTGAGGAGGGAGTCGCATTTTGTCGTTGGGAGAGGGAGGGTTATGTGCCTTTGAGACGAATTTGTCGCGCTTGGTGTTCCGGTTGTTGAATTTTTGCGTGATTTTTCCTGTTTCATGTGCACTACCTACCCTTCTCACTCGACCGAAAACCTTTGGTGAAAAAAAAAACTGGAAAATGGGGGAAATCTGTAGGTAGGTGTTGGGGAAAGGGGTGCGGGTCGTACCCAGATCCTCATGCAAGTGGTGGGGGGGGGGTCGTACTGACACACTCTCTCGGAGGAGGGGAGGGGGGAGAGCGGGTGGTCGTACCTACAACACTACCTCACACATCACGATGCTGCACCCTGTCTGCAATCCGCTCGACCAAGGTTTGAGCCCATAGCGCAGACAGGCAGAATCGCGTGTAAGAGCGAGTTCATACTTCGCGATTGCTCGACTGGACCGCGCGATCTAGTTGAAGGGGTCCGGGATGGGGTACGAACCAGAGCCCTGATGGGGAATCTCCTTGTTCCTTTAACGAATAGCTTCAACGTTATAAGTTTGACATTCGGTGAGTTTCACTACAGAAAAAGCAGCGCCCCCGATGTGAACAGAGGTCATAAGCCACACCTGAGTCCGTAATAAGCAGCAACAGGAGAAAAAACAAAGATATTGAAGATTCAATCATCGCATAGTGGCAAAACATCCGAAAACATAAAATATACCAAAGCACGTATAAAAGCGACGTGTTAGACTGAGTAAAAAGAATGCAAGAAAAGCTCCGTGATTGCGTATTGTGGATAGTGGCGTTCTTTCAAACCTCTAGTCGCTAATTGAGTCACCAAGCAAGAAAAAAGCAAAAAAGAATCGCAACCGATCCGCCGCCTCAACAAAGAACAACTGAGCGGCCCTTCGTCAGATGTGGAGAGGACACCTAGCAAGTGGGCGGTCCAACTGAGCGAGTGTTAGAATTAGAACTTTCCGAGGCTGTAGCGTCCTTCTCGTTCGCTGGGGAGTCGCGATGTGGGACAGTCACTTGGCTGGAAGTCTGGACTACTTGCACAAGGGAGGAGGGCCACGAATTACTTGAGCGCGGGGCTGTCTTTAAGTAAGCAGCTTGCAGCCCCACTGCAGCAGTTCTCCTGACCTGCTCGTTTTCTGCGAACAAAGCGATATGCTGCTTCTTCTAGCTCACTAGTCGTTATTCAAGTCATCCACTGCTAACATAATCTAGTAGTGAAGAAAAAAGAAAAACGCAGTGCAAGAACCAAACTAGTGACGAATTGAGTTTTGGTGGGCGGTACAACTAGGGGGGCGTTGGAACTGCCACTATGAGGGTCACAGCGCCTTCATCATTTACTGTGAAGCCTCGAAAATGAGTCAGTCTTAGAGACTGCGGAACAGACAAACTGTGCAAGGAAGTACACCTAGCAGGCGGAGGTCGTAAAAGGAGAGGAGAGGGAGATAATCTCATAAACATAGGATCAAACCAACAAAAAAGAAATAGTAAAGAAGTACTGAGTGGTTAGTAAAGAAGTAGTGAGTGAGTACAAGAAGTACCCAAAGCATCAGCAGCGCACCTAAAAAACGCACCCACTATAAAGAATGGGCGGAGACACAGAACTATTGACGCGCCTTTCTCACAGATGTGCCCCTTTCGAGAAGCTGAAAGAAGAACTTCAACAAGCTGAGCAGCAGTTCGTTGAAGATCCCTCTTCATTGGCTTCTCATAAGGGGCACATATATGAGAAACCGCCCCCGATTAGGGCAGCGTAATGGGGCTTTAATGCACAAGGATTAATCGGATTAGATTAAAGGAACACAGGGATCAAATATCTATATCTACGCTGAATTCCCTGTTATCACTTCATTTTTTTACAAATGCACTCCCCCTCCCCTCATCCCCCTGAGACCAAATACTACTTCGAGCATAAGAACCGCTTTCAACTCAAGAATCACCAGATAGTCGGAAGGCAAATAATAACAACAACAATAGAACGTAAGTTGTTCCCCACAAGATCGAATGTCGGCGCTTTTTGGTTTTGGGGGGGGGGACATTTTGCACTTCCGCTACTTCCTTTTCATAATATCTCTTGAATTACACGCCAAACTCCAGTGAGACCCGTATACTTTTGTAAAGCGAAGCTTATGCTGTTCAACAGCTTTACAGGACTTCACAAGTCTTCATAAGAGGAATCGGCTCGATGGGAAGAACAAAGTACCCCCTCCAAGCCGAACTGCACCTCGAATGTCCGCAAAGGAGCAAAGCAGGTCAAAGATCACTCCAACCATTTTGAAGTCGCTCTGCTATTCTCTCGATTCATCACCATACACACACATCCATAAAATTAAACGACTTCTCCAACGACATGGCCATATGACGACTCTATTGCTACGAAGACAAAAAACTGCCCGTGGAAGTTCGAATATCCAGGTCGTAACGTCCGGAAATGTCTTCTACGTCAGAAACAGACAGAATTTAGCAGCGCGCCGTATGTTTTTTCATCAATCACCACTCTCAACCCCCTATTACGGTGACACGACGAATTATTGATTCAAGTGCATAACAACTATGGGCCGGCCAACACATGCTAATATTGACTCATGGAACAACTATGAAAAACGGTTTTATTCATGAAAACAATTAAAACGAGAAAGGGACTGTCCTGATACGACCCCCAGGTCCCCTCCCCCTGGTACTCCTCCCTCCCTTCCATCCGATGGCTTTTCCCACCTTCATGCCTCTCTTTCGATCGGACGTTCCCGAGAATTCCACAGTCATTACCTGAAATTTCCCGTCGAGCGATATGTAGTGCACGTGAAACAGGAAAAAACCGCGGAAAGTCAAAAACAGCAAAGAATCTCCTCGTGGCCAGACACGACCCCCGCTGGGGATTCTTCAGCGAACGACGTGCCCTGGCCCTCAAGGCTGCACTATACTTCTGGAAAGCAAGAACGTTAGGACTCGAAGCCGAGACAGCAAGGGGGGGGGGTGTTTAGTTGAGCCTTCTGCTCGCAGAAAAGATCTTGCCAGAAATGCTTACACCTTCAGCGAAAGAAAAAATCAAGTGCGAACGCTTGAACAAAGAAAATTCTAAAAGGGTTTCACCATTTGGAGAGATTCTGTGGAAAAAGTTCGACCAGTGTTAAACTAGCACACGTACACTTTGTCGAATCTACAAACTCGTCCGGAGTAAACCCTCGTCTTTACACTGTTTTTCGGGACACAGAACGCGTTGCCATCAATTCTCATAGCCAATTGCATTGCACAGCCTTCCCATTTATGTGCGTTCTGCGATAGTTATACATCAAAGAACCATCGAAAGCTGGCTTATGGATCGCATCGTGCACTGCCGACGAGGCCCTTCAAAAAACCACTGCTCTGATCGCATCAATCACCATAAATCATCAGCACCGCGTAAATCTAAAAGCGATCCTTCGTCCAATGAATGAACGAGGCCAACAAAGATTTCAATTCTCAAAACAGCTAGAGGCGCTTCAGGAACCTACTGGCGCGCCTTCGCTCTCCAGTGTATCAGAGGAAGGGAGGGGGGGGGGTCCTACAATATCAAATGCACAATGGTCAGGGGTTTCCACCTATCCGATCCGCGCTGAAAGTGCCTCTAGAACGACTCAGGAGATCCAGTGAATTCGGTAGACACCACATCGTTAAGATGGGGAGGGCGTGGCCGCAAACTTTATTAAAACATGAGGTAAAATGCTTCTACCGCGAAATGTCTCCATTAACAACTGTGATCCCGTGCTGAACAAAGACAATCTCCCAAAATGGAAATCCCACCAGAAGGCGCACCCACGCAAGGATGAAGAGTGCAACCACGCTCCTCCACCTCTGGGATGTGGAGTGTATACATGTCTTTGAGAAGAACAACAGATATGAAATTACACCAAAAATGTGGACTATCCATAGCAGAAAGGGTGAGGAGGAGTGGGTCCGGCAAATCTTGACTGCTGATCTGTCCACCTATCTCACGGCGGTGTTGCTTCCTGATTTGAAGGCTTACTATTTCGACAGATAAGCAGGATCTTCTCTCCACTCTCGCTGCCCTTTTAATTTGGGATTTTGGAAGGGGCAGGTCCTATTGTAGAAACACTTCCTCCATCGCAATGGCGTCTTCTGACTTCGCAGTACGGCCAAAACAATTGTAATCTGTCGCGACGTCACGCGGAGCGCATTGTGTGGCATATGCGGTAAATTCTTGATGTGCACCTGTTCGTCAACTGGAGCAGCGAAACTCATGTGAATTCAAGCAGAAGCAAGACTCCATCCCGCATGATATTGATCTTACTTCCCTCCGACATTTAAACCCCGATGGCTGGGCAGGACAGCTCGTCTCTTGCAAGTGCGACATCGCTCACCACGCCCACCGTGGCATATAACGATTGTTTTGTCACATGGCCCATGACTTCGACCCCCACGATTTTAACGTCCCCCCCGGTCTGGCGAACAAATATGCTTTCGTGTTGATCAGCACCGATCCATTAAAACTTACACAGCCATATTCAACGAAGCCTCGTCTTTACAGCACAGAAAAGGACATTAGAAACACCGGTTCAGAATGACTAAATAGAAAACGAATGAAGCCAGTCGATACACCGTAAAGACTGCCAAGATCAACTCAAAAACATCCTTCGTCCTCCATCGTCTGAAGAACTTCTTTGAGATAACGACAACTTGTGTAGCTAGACAGATTACACTAAACATGTGCTTGACACGTCGCATGGGTTCAAAATGGTTACAATCCTCCCGACCCTCGAGAGTGGGATCAAAATCTAGACTTCACTGGATAGGAACCTCCGTCTCTAACCAGCAGAAGAAAGTTATCCTGCTCAAATTGAGTGTAAAAATGAGGGATGGGGTACCAATATCCCATAGGGCATGAAATTTATGAGTACAGCCGGAGAGAACCATAGATTCCCCAATCTGAGCTAGCTATTTCTCATGGCTGCTGCAGCGTGGTCAGATTACACGTCGTCATGAATCAGAACCGGATAGAGACTCTTTAGTTCAGAATGGTACGAACCATCAGGACTCCTCGGCGCAGTTCAGGGGAGGGGGGGGGGAATTTCGCACTTTCGACGCTTCCCATTGTGTGTCGAACCATCAAGTAAGGATTGGTGACGCCTTAAGCCATGAAGTGACACCAGTAAAGGTTTGTAGAAACTACTTCAACCCTTATAGAAGAAAAAACCTTTCAACTCTTGTAAAGCAATGAACACGACAATGGAAATTAGCGAAGGTGCAAAATGCCTCCCCCCACCCCTTCCCAGCCGAATTTCGCAAAAATTCTGATCAAAACCTGGCTTATATTTTGAACGAGTGGGGCATTAAAAGGCAAATATTACCAAACCATGTAAAACGTTGAGTATAAACAAAATACTAAATGAACAGAAATGAGGAAGAAAAATGAAATTCGTCGCAGTCGTTGTCATTTTGTCAAAAATATTGAAGCACTCAAGAATAAATCCAGGAAAGCTTTCATAAGCAAGAAAAACACTACTCAGATTATCGAAGCACTATAAGTAGAAGTAGAGTAAATGCCGATGGGGAAAACATGGAAAGTAATCCGTCTTTCAAGCGCTTTTGAATGCATCGACGTCATCTTTCTGATACGAAAGCACTTCAGGCAGTAACGAAAGCACTTCAGGCAGTAACTGCTAAGATTACTGTCACTATTCAGTTGCGGCCCAAAATGGGGGGGGGGCAGAGTGCTGGAACTGGCGAAGACGATTTTGATCCAAGGGTTGACAATTGGTACTAACATGTTTAGGGGGAGGTGGGGGGGGGCACGCTGCAGGCTGCTCTTCTGCTCCCTCACTACTTTAACAATATCCCGCTTGCATGATTTGCTCCCGTAAGGATACTTCAGTGTTAACTCCGTAGGGCATGGGTAGAACATGAGAATGCTACACAAATGCGAAGAAACGTTTGTAATCCAGCGGAGCTTTGGGGTGTGTGAACTAAATCCTTTGTGCAAAGTGGTGACTTTAACTTCCTCGGAAGCTCTGCAGAACCTAAAAGCCCCCTCCCCTTACTCTAAGAGCGTCCTAACAGAATAAACAGACAGGAGATAAGCAGCAAAAGCCATCCTTTTGACAAACTTTCGGTTGACTTCTCCCTATCTTCGAAATTAACCAGTTTCCACACTTGAAGTAGATTAGATATTTTTAGGGGCTCAAACACTAACTTTGGCGAGGATGGAGCATAAGAGGCTGCGAGCCATTCACCCCCGCCCCCGCACAAATATGTTAGCACCGCTAAAAATGCCTGCCTCAAAACTCTATCTTACGTATTGCCTTGGAAATCTCATCTACTTCTATGCAATGTAAGCATGACGACGCTTTTGCCCCTCCCCCTCCCAAATGAAAAGAACAAAAAAAGCACGACCAGTCAGTCGCGTCATTGCCCTTTCCCTATGGATCAAAACACGGCAAGAATAGCACCACCACACCGTCATTATACAGAAAATTAAACGCGAAATTCACATGAATACCCAGACGAAACTTAATGAAAACCTGCGCCAACCTTACTGGTACGACCCTGGGAGGACCTGGCTCAAAACCGGAGCCACAGCTGTTCTTTCTAGCCTAACTCATGATTAATTCAACGAGTCGACGTGGGAAGAGGAAGTTAAATTATATCGGACGGAATAGGTCGAGTGAGCACTTTGGGTTGGAGGTGGGAGAAAAATCAATAATCCAAAAAAACGAATACATGTGGGAACTTCTAGCTCCAGCTATCTTCAATATGTTTGGAAAACATAAAAGAGAAATCTATCCATGAAAACTCTATGGGAAGATGTGAGCGTCTCCCAGACCCACAATTGGACCTTTAGGTCCACTCTAGTGAAACTGAATGAGCTTCAATGAGAATAATTTAGTGGAAGAGGCAGAAAACAATAGTAATAGAGAGACTACAACGAAACCTGCCGTACATCGAACGAAGCTGGCACAGAAAACGAAGGAAAAGAATACGTGCGACGCCGCGACGCGCGAAAATCGATCAGTCTGCGGCCACCGCTCGTGCCGCCACCGCCACCGCCTGGCTGCTGTTGCTCCTATGGGGGTTATCTTCCGCGCGAACGCAGCAGCGCTACGTACGCTCATATAGCGCAAATACCACACTCGTCACCACGATGGACAAATGCGCTGCGGTCAGCAACTCGATGTCGAGCCAGTGATACCACAACCCTTCGCATTCTCAACGATAGTTGGGCGCATATCGGCTTACGGTGGGGGAGGAAGGTGCATTCAATTAATCCTCAACGTGTAGAGCATTCTGTGAAGACTTGTCAGATGTGATGGAAGGACAGGAACAATTGGGAGCCACGTGGTCACTGGTAAGCGGTTTTACGATGAGAACGTGTGAATCAGGATAAAGTTATGGTTGATTAGGAATGAACCCACGTCTTGGTGTTGTGGTCGAATCGAGGAGAAAACAGATCCTTACCTGGCGAGAACCAGCTTGACCCAGTAAATGGAAAGGGCGGACTTCAGGAGTCAGAGGAACGAGCCATGTGGCACAATTTGTTCAAAAAAGGTTCGAAATAAAACGTGCAAAATCTCGTAGTTCTGCAGAAAACTATAAGTGCAAACCCTACCACCAAACTTCGCCGACAGGTGAAAACCTGTTCAAGCATCCTCAGCCAGTTGAAAAAAGACGTTCGTCTAAGTAACAATGAGCGCTCCTCATCGTTCTGCGAACGCAAACCGAAATTGAGCGCAGGTCCGACGGTGGAAAGCAGGGGAGGGAGAAGGGACGCTCCAAAAGTTCCTTGCGGAAAACTTATTCGAAAAAAAAAAACAAAAAAAAACAACACAAAAAACAAAAACAACAAAACAAAAAACTTATACGAAAAATATTTTCGTTTAGGACGGAAGAAGATCCTATGTAGGTGCAGCTAGTTAGCGTGAAAAGGCGTGCCACAATACGGTAGTTCCGCAAAAGCACAAGTTTTTTAAATGCCCCTCTACAACAAACAAAAAAAACAACTAAACAATAAATAGCAAAAAGGTTCAAAGAGCCAACCCAGAGAATAGACCTAATTGTCGTAAGAGAGCGGGGCTCGATTGGCCTGGGAGTAGGTCTGGGACTTGACCCCTGAACCGCGCGCTGGCGCCCTTCGGCAGGGGGGGGGGCATTTTGCACTTTAA
>MU912975.1:0-20833 GCA_036418165.1 Cooperia oncophora
ACTCAAATAGGCACAAAAAAGTGCTAAGTATCTGATTAGCGGAGAAAAGCAGCAGAAAAAGCAGTCCGAAATGTTATAGAGAAAGATAACATAGTGGCTACTAGCTAGTAGCTAGCAGCCGGTGAGGGTCGGCATGGGCCTAAGGGGTGTCCATGGGCCTAATTAGTCAGCTTCTAGCGGAGTTCTTGCCGTTTTTCACATTTTGAAAGTAGCGCAGCCTCAAAAATCGCCTTCCGGATCGTCCGACACATTTGAGAGGTCATAGCCTTATTTTATCGCGGAATGTGCCTTTAAGGGGCGCTTCTCTTCAAAAAAAAATCACAAACTCACCGGTAATTGCCGGACATCTAACAAGAATCCATTATAACTCCATCCTCCAAATTTCAGTGTACATGACTGAGAATCGTACGGAAAGTATTCAATATTGATTGGGCAGAACGATTTGTAGATACTGGGAGGCTTCCACACGATCAGTCCGTTGTGATAGACCAACGCATCGCTCATAATAGTGATGTGAGGCTCACCATCAGCACTAAAAGAAAACGTGAAAGGGTCTCTGTTGGTGTTGACGGCAAGCGGTTGCTAAAATCGAGGAGTTTTAAGACGCAGTCCGAGCTCATCGTATGGGCGGAGACAAAGAACGGTTGGAACCTCACTCGCTCTTGGCGCCCTTTCTCTTCCACGGGACCACGATCACTAACGAGTGAGGCACAGTGATCAGAAGACTCCGCCCAACAGGGCTGTTGCGGAATGTGCTTCGAAATGAGACAGGACGAATTAACGCGCCATCCAGGTAGTCGCAACGGACGCGAACTCCGTGGAATAGAATTTTCTCAAAATTCAGCTTTACTTGTCGTAGGCTTTTTAGGCGCCTCCTTTCATTTCACAGCGACCCTTTTTCATGTTCTAACCTTAGAAAAGGTGAATTCAGTACATATAGGATGGGCTGGACTATAATATTCGCTTTTCCGCAAGAGGGCATCACATTGAAAATACACACTCTCGGTGGGTCGTATTTCTTCCTTTTGTGCAGGCATAGTCTTCAGCAATCGAACTGTGGGGGCCGGTCAGTGTGACGTAGATTTACGAACGGCGCCAGCTCATTTTCCACCAATCATCGGTCCACTGCCTGCTCATCTGACAGTGACTCTTGGAAAACGAACTGGCGCCGCGCCAAAATCACGTCACAGTGACACGCACCGAAGATTCGATTGTTATGAACTGTAGTCCGGTCTGCAACTTCGGAGCTTATTCCACTTCCGCTGGCTCGGTAGAGAGTGAAGAGGGCGCTGCCGTCGTCATAAACCAAAGGAATACAACCCGTAGAAATTGCCTAACATGGGAGGGAGGGGGGGGGCTACATCTTCAGCGGTGCTGTATTCAAAACACAGATGTGACCCGCTTATGGGGGGACCAACCCTACATTTCTCTCGTTTCCTGTTCTCTCCTCTTCTGAGTCCGACCTCTCGCCTGTGCAACAGTGTCTCGCTCCTAGAAAGGCCGTCCAAATCTGATGCTTTGGAAAGAGAGCCTTTGGCAGTTCTGTCCATTCTTTTCTTACTGGTAAATTAAATAGTACCTGCGGCTTCAATACTAGACCCCAACGCGCACGAATTGTTACCGTGGAATGTTTCTTCCAGGGCCAACTTTATATGTACTACATACAAAGTAAACCTTTGCAGTGCACTTTGTTCAACATCCACTCGCACGTTCTGTCTACACTCACAACGGGTTTATATGTCGGCCAAACTGTTTCTGTAGTTTCTCTTTTCGCTTCATAAAAAGAGAAAGGCTATGCAGTTCACCCAATCAGTTTGGAGCGTGTGATCACAGTGTCATGGGTTGTCAGATAAACTTGATTGCGAAGGATACAAAAGAAAGCGATCACATTAGGAACACTTAGAGCAGGTCATCCAGTTCCGCAGTTCACCTGTAGTGAACAATTACTTATTTTGAATGTGCAAAGCACCAAGTACAGTACCGAAAACAGAGCATGAATAAGTCAAAAACCGCTACTTCTCATGGCTTTGATATATGACCTGTGGTCTTCAAACCAATGAACCAGCAGATATTTATGAAATGCGATGGGCGTGGCCGCGTACTTTAGCCGAACTTGGTGGCGACTGCGCATTTGGCGGGATATTTTTTAAGCAGTTTTCGTTCAACCAGGACAATATGACGGTTGTCCCTAATTTAATTATCTCACGAACAGCGAACCCCACATCCTTTCAAATGAAGTATGCAGCCACGATATCGCGTTTTGGGAAGTAGGGTATAATCGCTTGGATGTCAGGGAACGGAAACCCTACTACAATTTCGAGCTCAAATTGAAGAAAATCCAACAATAAATTTTCACAAGAGGGCTATTCTTGTCCAGAGCTCAGGTTTTTTTTATCGGCTCGTCTGCTTATTTAGGGGGAAAGAACACGCAGAGCTGGGCTTCCGGAAAATCAGTGGAGATTTTAGCATGAAAAGTTTTTGACTTGCAGTTCTTAAAATTACTTCACCTATGCACGAAAATTGGTTTTCTACCTCGTAATGGCCAATTCATTTAGAAAGCTAAGCAGATTACTCTTTAATTTCATAAAAAAAACATATTCGACCTAAACTGGTTTCAAATTTCAAGTCATTTGCCGCGATTACGTGATTAGCGGTTTGCACAAACAGAGGTTGCCCCGCTTTCGTTTCTGAAGTGAAGTAAGGAACGAGAATGTTTCGGCCGTACCTTCATGAGGCCAACAAGAAAGCCACGTCAATGAGGTTTCGTCGTTTATCTGACGCGCGAAAATATACCTGCGGTCGTGTCATCACAGAAATCGGGTGTCTATCACTCTGCGTGTGATTCACCGATGATCGCTCCTGCCCATCCCAGTCCTTCTCCCTGGCCTCCGTTTTACGCTGTCCCTGTATCATCACCTGCGTCAGCAGTGACTGCACTTCCTTCGCTAATCGATCTAATTTGGCTCCTTATTCAGCAGTGTTCAAACAACTTATTTTATATACACCTTTGATTTCCGCCTAATAAGTCAATTAGCACAATCTAGTGCTTCATATGTCGTACAGTCCTCATTCAATTGCGGACCGGTGTGGAGCGTGTTAATGCGGCCCGGTTGGGCGTCAATGCGGCTGCGTTTGGCGCGGTGCCAAAGTCGTTCTGCACCAGTTGTTGAAGCGGGCAAGTGACATTACTGTATTATATCCTTCGTATTACTCGTTTTCTACCACTTTCGCATACGCGTTTCAACAAAAAGGCTGAGAACGGCTTCAACAGTGTGCACACTCATACTGGCTGACACGCCCCACCGGTCCGCAATGATGAGGACTGTACATAATCCTGGAACCCGCGAATTCTACTGAAGTATTATGATTTAAGGTCACCAAGAACCAACTTCAAGGCAGAACTTGTTCGAAAATAGGTACAGTCTTGATTTAGGTGTAGGTGCAGTCTTAATACCAGACTGTTCAAGGATATAGCTTGATGATTAGCGAAACTTAGAGATTCCTGAGAGGATTCCGCATCTTTGCTATATAAAATTACATAGAAATTGTAGCTCACAACTAGTGCTTCTTGACCCTTTTGCTACAAACTTTGGAAGTCCTGCACGCAGTTGAACGTTCAGATCGTCTTCCGTGACAACACAATATTCATACTTACTTGTTATAAAGTAGAATATCCGGAATCCAGATTTGATCCGATGGTATATGCAGTTTCTTTATGCCACCCCATCGAGTCGGTTCCCATGACAGCTTATAGTCGAACCATTGCATTTCCAGCCATAAATTGGTGGTCAAAACTTGATTCACTTCATCCTAAACAGATTACCACTTTCACTTAAAAAAATGTCGCAGTCATACTTGTACTGCAGGATTTGTTCCTGAAATTGTAGGAGTGTTTTGTTAGTTGCTAGTATTATGCTAGATTAATGTGGAGATGGTGTAGTGGCAAGTGGCACGCTCATCACGAGCGCACTCTGGTGATCCAATCCCGGCTACCGCCCAGGCCAAGCAAGCCTTCTTCCCTCCAGGAGCGGTAATGGTACCAGATTCGCCTAGGAATACATAAACACTGACCGCGCAAGTCATTGTATAGACCAGGTCTTATCCAGTAATCTACTAAAATTCTGAATGGAAGTGGAATGCGTGGCGCATCACAAAAACGATTAGCAACAACGAAGGTTTTATCCTTCTCAATAAGATCAAGTGCCTGTACGATTATTGCCAGAGTGGCTTCACATGCCGACTTTGATATCCTTCTTACCCTATTTGTAACATTCAATTGTTCTCTTAGTGAAATCATTCGAAAGTACGGGTGAAATGTTTTTGCTGAAAGGGTGAACGGGCGACGGGTTTTCTCTAGTGTTGCTGGGCGTTGCTGACCCAGTTGTTCGTTTCAATCACTTGTGCACTTGTCCGCACGATATAAAAAGAACCGATCAGAAGAAAGAGTGCGTTGGGCCTATTTCTAGACTCTGAGTACCTTTCGTGGAACGTTTTACGAGCCATTTCGTTTCACAATAAGGACAAACAGCTCGTTAACACATATGTAGTCCTAACGAGCCAAACTCTTCAGTCATCATTTCTTGAGAGGTTAGCACGTCTTTACCGATTTCTCTCAAACAGGCCTTTGTAAGGGTCATGAGGGGGTTTTCTTATTAACATCTTCCGCTGTACCTCTTTCCATCTATATACTATTTCTCTTTCTAGTCGGATTTTTTCATCTTTGAATTCTCTTTCTTGCTTATGATAAGTCTCGCTGTCGAATCGTCATGAACTGCTGTCGTTTCCTGTAGTTTTCTGGTTCGTAAAAAATCAAACCAGCCGATGGATACGCAGCAAAGGCTGGTCAAGCCTATATAGATCGATAGTTTTGTACAAAATGCGCTGAACAGTGCCCTGTGGCTATACGCGCTTTGAGTCTTGTGCGCTCACTCTATCGCTGACTGGTCTGCTACTAGTACCTTTCTGTAATTATAATTGGGATTACTGAAAAGATGCTCTGGTAAGAGAAAAGGATAAGGTTGTAGGTGCTGATATATTCGTTGATATATTTCCATTTTGGGGTTACCCTAGCTTCGCAAAGGCACTTTGGTTTGATTAGAACTATAAAGTAACTTGCAGAGCCAATCGATGAACCCAGCGTTCTTATCCTCTCCGACACGTCCAATACCAACTAATTGACTCGGGAGGCATATAGGCACGGTCCGCGGTGAAAAGCCTGGGTGATTTTGCAGAAATGTGGAAGAAAATTCGCCAAGTGAACCATCTCTGGGGAGAAAATGATAAAGGGAACGTTGGAGACCCATTCACCAAGCCTCCTTTAGCCTCAAACAACTGCAGAGGTAAAAGACCGAAAAGACCGTGCGCCTGAGACAGTTCCCGTCGGCTGATTCCCAGTAATGAACATTACGACTTTTCAAGAGACAATGAATGCATCCACTCCATGAGACTTGCCCGAGAGCATTACTTTTGGCGGGAACACCGACTCTGAAGGTGAAGTGTGGAGGCGGAGATCACTCGCGAAAAAGGGATGTACCACTGAAGCAACTTTGCGCCTTAAGGCCTTTACCGTACAACTTCCGCGAAACTGACACAGGGTTGTCCACTCCGGACCGCACTACCTTCCCACATAACCTCTTGCATTTTCATAGGTCATAGCGGACCGCTCCTCAAGTCGGTGGTCGAACGGGGAACGACCGAGGTTCAACTCACGGGTCCTCAGCTAAGTAAGCAGTGCCGTTCGCTACTACACCGCTTCTTTCCGTACTTTTGGTGGAAGCGTCCTCAATTTGAAACTTAAGGGAATTTGGGGCTAATTTATTTCGCGGATGTTCATATCAATAAATATTTGAAATTGGGCAGTATTCGGGGCTGTGACCGGAATGACCAGGATATGTAAGTAGTGCCGAAGTAACCCTTCCCTTGTTCTATTACTTTCGAGTCACCCGACTGTTTCTTACTCATAAGCACAATGTTCTGCTCCATTCGGGGCAATTCCCAGATAGGTCCCTACCCTCCAATTAATTGACCTTATTTATTCTTCCGAACATTATATGAAAATGACCAAATAGAGGGCGCAGTTCAGGACATCACTCGCAAACTAACACACTATTCCTTGAGTGTGTATCATCACTCCCGAGTCGCGGCGAGTGCGGCGAAGAGGGCGTTGCAAGCGGGGTTATGTGCACAGTAATCGTACTAGAGCCCACTTTACTCAACGTGGCAGCACGCGTCGCGTCAGCTCTCTCTCTCTCTCTCTCTCTATCTATCTATCTATCTATCTCTCACTGTCTTCCGAGTCAACTAACTAGGGAACCGTGCTACTTGGAAGTAACAATAAACACTGTATTTCCTAACCATTTGACTTGACTCTCCGCAGTACCAAAGCACATTATCGGTTTGTGGGACTTTAAACTGCTGTTTAGTGCGACCCCTCCCATATTTTCTTCGTCGGTCCTACACCTTTTACGACCTACCTCCCCTCTTACCAACTTTTACCAGAATTTGGCCTTCGAGCGGAGACAGGGAAATCTTGGGGGACGGATGGGCTAGATAATCTCGATCGACTACCAGAAACAATAGTTTCGCCGAGCAGCCAACAAGGGGCACACATAGCTCTTGAAATGGAAAGACTAGCCTTTAAAGTTCATCTAGGGTCCAACTGTGGCACTCGGTAGTCCTTTGCGCAATAATGTAACACCCTCACTCGGAACCACCAATTCATTGGGTCTTGATGCGAATGACGCGCATGCGAGACCACTTGCAACGCCTCTTTCGCCGTTCCAGTCTCCAGAGTGCTTAACTACACTGCGTTTCGTGAATTTCATCTCCGAATCAATCGATAATTGTGGTCTTCAAACGAACGCTTGTCATGAACAGTTAGATCTTTTTAGAATGAAAAACTGGAGCACATATGAAGCGATTGCTGCTGGGTCGATAACAGTATCTGTCGTATCTGTACTGATTCTTGCCGTCATTACTCCTTCATTACTGATAAAGTCTTTCAATGAAGCTCATAATATCGACTTTAGGGCAAAGAAGTACAAGGTAAAAGTTGGCACTTTAAGCATGATACACAGTAAAAATCGGGCGAAAAAAATTTAGGAGGATACGACTCGAATCTGGAGAGAGCTTCGACTTCTCATAGACACTGAAAAGAGTAGTGGAGAACCAATATTCTTTTCAAGATCAAGAAGAGCTCCATGGTCAGCAGGGCGTATAGAAGGGTGTATAGGTACATTTTGTTCTTCTTGGACCAACTATCCCAGGAACATAGGTGCGACTCAGCCCTGAGCAACAACTAATGAGGACTCGCTGAACAGGCTTACGGTTCATAGGAAATTTTTCAGGGTGCAACGCATTAACGTGCCCGCAGGGATTACCTGGTGCTCCTGGAGATTCCGGTGAGGACGGCCTTCCCGGGTTGCCAGGCAATCCTGGACCAGCCGGAAATGATGGCTTCGATGTGGAATTAACACCTGAGGACGATCTGCCATGCACAATTTGTCCCAGTGGTCCACCCGGACCAAGGTAGAGAATACTCCATGGATATATAACTTTCAAATAGCATTTTTTCAGAGGACCACAAGGTGAGAGAGGAATGCCTGGATTCCCAGGACTTCGTGGAGATGCAGGTGCTCCAGGAAATCCTGGAGTGGATGGACCAACGGGTCTGGAAGGATACCCTGGCCCACCTGGCGAGGATGGTCCTATGGGTAGCACTGGCCAACCAGGAGATACGGTCATAGCAGGTGTTGGAATCAAGGGTCCTCATGGACCTCCTGGACCAGTAGGTATGAAAGGAAAACCTGGGCCCGCAGGGAAAGCAGCAAAAGAGATGGGAGCGGCGGGTCTTCCTGGAGAGCCGGGCGAATCTGGACCTGCAGGAAACATGGGAAAACCTGGAGATGAAGGACCATATGGACCACCAGGAGATCCAGGTAGGTATCGTATCTTAGAAAATGAATCAGTTCTAAGTGGATTAATGATATTTCAATTTTTTTCTAGGTATGCCTGCTTCATACTGCCCTTCGGACTGCGGTGTATCTCACATTGTTGCACCTGTACATGAAATGAGAAAAGAAGACAACTATGTTCAAGACTACAGGCGAAAATTCAGTTAAAAATATTGCAGAGGCCAATAAAAATCATGTCACATATCACGTATCGGTTGCTGTATTTATTTTTGAAGCGTATCACATCAATGTGAAAGAAAAAATTGCCCGCTAAGGCTGCCTTCGTACTTTGCGGCAGCGTCCACCAACGCTCCGAGCGTTCGGCAGCGTCTCGATGGCTAGGGAAGTATAGGTATCGATCTAGCGTTCGCCAGCGCATACCAGCGTGCACCAGCGTTTAGTAGCGTTCGGGGAGGAGAGTATGACGATAGGAGGGGTAGCAGGCGACTGGTAGAGAATGGAGTGATAGGATGGTGGCAAAATGCTTATAGAGATTGTAGCCTGATAGGAGGGTAACACCTGTTTGCTGCTCTCCCATCGCGCTATACTCTTCTCTCAGGGATGCTGGAAGACGCTAGAGCGATACCTATTCTCTAGCTCTAGAAAGGCTGTTGTACGCTGGTAGCCGCTGGCGGACGATAGCGTAAAGTATGAACACGCTCTGATACCGCTTCTGAGACTATTCCAAATACGCACTGAAGAGAACTGCGCGGATCCCTCTTGAAATGAGTCGTGGTTAGACCGCTAGATAAAGGTCTATTCAGCGACTCAACTACCACCCGTTTCACTGAGGGTTCTTCTACCGTGACCAGTCAGGCTCTCTCGCTTACCTTTCTAAAAGTCATAACCAAAAAAAAGGTTGAAAAAGAAAAGATGACCGTCTGATGAAAACCCACCACATCGATGATACGAATGAGCGATGCGCCAAATTTCACTTTGATACTTTCACTGGCATTCTTGACCGGTCGTACATTTTTATTATAGTAGTAAAGAAGATCCTCATAGAGCTGTTCAGCATAGCGATTCGATTCCACAATGTAAATGATAGTGACTGAAATGAGTACAAGAGTTATGGAAATCATTTCTTTCCCCTTTTGTAAACAGAAATTTCTTCTCCTTCCTCCGGATTGAGGGAGAGTGGGGCATCCATAGCAGTGAGAGCTGAGCATCTACTCAAAGCCTTCAGAATTTCGTGTGCTTATGAGTTGCTTCATGCTGATTGATGGGTGCCATCGCACGAGTCAATCGCACTTCTACCCTCAGAAACAGATCCAGTGTGAGTTGGCAGGTTTCAAAGGATAAATGGGCATGAAAAACATGAGCTGAAATCGTGTTAGCTTTTCAACCACTTTGTGAGAGGTCTTCAAGCTTCACGGTGGTCCGAAAGCTCTGAACGTCTGATAACAAGATTAGGTCCCAAAATTTGTTTCGGAATGCTGCCAAAAACTTGTGCTGAGACAGCGTCAGCAACTAGTAATTAGATGGACTTTGTAGAGCAGTACTCATTCCATCGCCTTTTTTTGGGAAACTAGAAAATTTTCTGGGTGGTAGGAACTGGGAAAACTTTCAGGGACACCGTGTGTAGGTGGGATAGGTGTAGAGTTCGCAACGGATGACAAAGGAGGGGATCAGGGCAGGGCTGGGGAGGAACGTATAGACACCGCTATTTCATAAATCACAGTGCTGTACCCCGTGTCCACTATAGGGTGT
The DNA here is from genome assembly GCA_036418165.1 of Cooperia oncophora. Classification (NCBI taxonomy): domain Eukaryota; kingdom Metazoa; phylum Nematoda; class Chromadorea; order Rhabditida; family Trichostrongylidae; genus Cooperia; species Cooperia oncophora. Next base: position 9,663 of record MU912975.1, read on the forward strand.
ATGGGGTAGGCGCGCGGCCAGATAGATAGGGTTCACGTCAGAGCTCGATTCCCACAGACAGAATGGACCGAAACGAAAAGGAAAGAAGCTGGTCATCAAATCATAATTGAAAACATGAGCGTAAAGTATTCAAATGTTTCGGTATTCAAATGTGTTTCTAGTCATTTTATCATCTTTCAACGACTTTGTGAACTATGAAAGGCAGGACAATTGTTACAATATAAAGGCCATATTGCGGACTTATGGCACTGAATTCTTCCTCGGCTAGCGGAACGCTCTATTGCTCTGAGATAAGCCAATAGGCAATCAAACCATTGACACACCTCATATCCAATGAGACGGAATGGGCGTGGCATTTGAACATGGCATAGGATGGGTTACTCGTAAGATGTTTCATTGTGAGGCAACTGCCATCTTCTTTTGTTTTAAGGGAAACATGATCACAACTGTGTCAAAATCGAAAAATCTCAGAAAAAGCTCAATCGCCGCCACGTTTAATTCGAGTCGGCAGCCACGCTTATTGCAGAAGGTACACTCTTGTTCGCTATGGATGATGAGGTGTGTTAGTGAGGCTGAGTACAGAGAACCGCCAGCCCCTTCTTCAGAATTTGTTGAAGCGCGTAAGCGACAACAACTGGTGTGAAGCGACTGATACGGAACACATGTCATGAATACAGTCTCATCTCCTGCCGAAAAAAAAAGAGAAGAAACGTGTTGGCGCTTTTCCAAAGTCATCTCGTCTGTGTCTTTGTCCAATACGGAACAAGATGACAGTTGTCTCAAACTGAAATATCCCACGAGTAACCCATTCTATGCCATGTTCAAATGCCACGCCTACTCCGTCTCAGGGATAAAGGGTAATCCAGTGGAGGTCCCAATGACTTTAATTGCCGACTGGCTCACCTCAGAGCAATAGAGCGTTTGGCTAGTCAATGAAGAATTCAATGCTATGAATCCGTTATATGGCCCTTCCAATGCGACAACTGCCCTGCCTTTCATACCTCCCATCATCCGTAGCGAACAAAGCGTGAGCCCATGCTGGCCACGTACAGCCAAACAAGCATGAGGCTTTAGAGGGAGTAAGTATGCATGGGCGAGCCAACAATTTTCCTTTCATGATATTCATCTTTTTATGTTTCCGTTTTGGATTGCAATGACACGGAGTTGTCTCACAGTGAACCTCAGTGACAGCTGTCCGTAATAGATAAAAATTGAACCTAAGAAAATCACTCACCGACAACGAATTCCGAACAAGCGCATAGTTTTCGTACGGTATTGGACCAATCAGATACTCAGCAAATACCCATTGAGCAATAAATAAAGTGTTTCTGAAGCAAATTATGAGAACTACGAGAAGTTGCCAAAAATCAGTAATAATAAAACGTCAGCTATGAAGAAAGGTAAATAACAATACCAAAAATCAGTGTAGTAAAACTAGTCAAGCATAAGCAGCGTAGTTTTTTATCACTAGTTAGTGCAATTTATGGATGATAACAAAAATATCAAGAGAAATCACTCTAAATCAGAATGCCAGCTGTTCGAAGAGTTCGATGGGCGATCGACGAAAGGTGCAACTGATCGATAAAGTGAGGCATTCGTCTGGCTGCTCAAATTTTCCGAGAATTTTACACTGAATAACTCACACAGGGTCTGCCCTATGCCAGTAACCGCCTTTATTAAAAACAGTTTTTTCAGCCAACCCAGAAGCGGACTAGTTGTGTAGACATAGCGTTCTCGTGAAATTCTCACAAAGCTTAGGCGCAAATGAGATCAGGGAATGGCAGCAGGGCGCTGGAGAATCGCTAAAGGCTAATGAGAAACAAGTGCTCGAAAACATGGTTCGTTACCTCCATCTCCTCTTCGGAGCAGAATATGCCATAGTATTGGAAAAAATAGCGGCCTTAATACGACCCCATCCACTGATGTCTCAGTGAAACTCCCTTAGCTTCCCTCCCATTCTACCTCTTCTTTTTCTACCAGGGCACGTTCTGGTGTTGGGGAACTTTTGCGAAAAAGGACAACCCTCGAAAATTTCTCCTCTTGAGAGAAACTCCCCATCCCATTCACCATAGTCCCAAATTTTCTCAAATTACTAGCATATCCCGGAGAAATTCTGCAGTTTATCTCCAAGAAAACGGTGGGGGTATATAACGTGCTTGAAACAGGAAAAGCCGATGATAGTCAACATCTGAAGGCACTCTCCTCATCTCAGAAGCTGAAACGAAGTTTAACTTCCTCCAGCGACCGAACACGACCCTCCCCCCCCCTCCCCGAGACCACGACACCTCCCTCCCCCCCCCCCCCCTTACGGGTGTCGGAAACTCAAGCGTACGACTTGTCGATTAGCCTTCTACGCCCATTACTCCTTATCTATAAGCTTCTCTGAAGTTCGAAGCATATGACTTGACCTTCCCCTCACTACCTTCTTAAAAGCTCCATGGAAAGCGCTCCTTGTTCTAAAAGTGATCGCTGAATTGGGCGTGGCGACGTCGGCCTTAGTTGCCTACAATACACCAGCCCAATATTCGCATCGAAAAAGAAACAAGCGAAAAAAACCGCGCGCTTCGCGTTTTTGTTTTCTTTTTTCGCTTACTAACTCATTATGTGTGAACTTTTACTCATATGAGAACCCTAGCCTCTTAGGCTCGAGAGCTCGGGTCGAATTCTATGAGCTCGGTATCCGTAGAAATACGCTGAGAAACCAGCTCGAAACACTTGAACTTGCTGTCCTATCTAAGTAAAACCTAAAGAACACGTCTGAGCCGACACTTGCGAATCTTCGCGTATAATGTGTTAACGGGAGGGTAATCGTTGGGGAATTAAATCATTCATTACTCAAATAACGTGCTGTATCGCGTAAGAATTGATTAAAAATTAGATAGCTGTGTTTCCGAGATGCTGCTGATCATTTTGGTGCCGATTTGAAGCAGAGGCGTTTTGCTCCATTTTCGGACGATAAAGCCCTTTCCACTCCAGAAAATCTCGAGGCAGTGGTTCAGTTCGGAGCGCACGAGCACAACAGGTCTAATGTAGGGAGCCCTGTTTTAACCAATATTTGCAAAATTCGCGATACAGCACGTTATTTGAGTCCTGAATGATTTAATTCTCAACGATTACCCTCTGGTTACAATTATAGCGAGACTCGCTCGCTAACGAGTGTCTTCAGGTACTTCGATAGGAGGCAGAGTTCAATTTTCGACTTTTTCAGTCTTTAGGGATACCAGCTCATTATGAACTCGATCGAGCTTGAGTTTCTAACGCGTTATAGGCCTCTACATGAGAAAAAATTTCACACAAATTGTCGACTAATAGCGAAAAAAAGAAAAAACATGAATCGGCGTTTTTTCGTTTTTTTTTTCGAACAGTCAGGGTGGGTCTTGTAGTTACTACAGTTGCCCATTTTTACGGTTCTCATAAACTACCCTCACAAGGGCCATTTAATGAAGACGAACCGAGACGACCGGTTCTGTGAGGGACATTCGTTGACGGCTTCCTACACTGCTAAAGACCAAAAAGCGACCAAGTTACTTCATTGCAGAAGTGGCTCTCAAATTGCTTCTTTTTTAAGAGCCCTTTACTTTACGTTTGTGAAATGAAGTAACTAAGTTATATTCATGAATTGGAAAAAAGCATGCGCTTTGAGGTTCCTTTTCGTTTCAAAATCCACGTCTCAGAGTTGAGCAGGTTTCTTAGTAAGGAGCTGAGTGGGATTGTGTGCTGCAGTGCTTGGAGCAAAATTCATAGGCACGAAGATGGAAGGAGCTACACGAACGTGTTTGTTTGTTTCTGTTGGCTGACATATCAAGGGTAGGGGTTGTATGGGAACAAGTGGTGCTTTACATGGTTGAGTATGTGGGGCTTCAGGTAGGAGCGGTGTCAGGAGTCACGGATAAAGCTCACCCATTGTGTGGTGTTTTGTCGTCTAACCAGTGGCTGTTCATCCTTGAATCGATTATTAGTCCTGACACTATTGTGGTTGGAATACACAAGCTGGCGCGTGGTTAGTTCCACTTACTTCTGGAACCTCCCTTACTGATGCGACGAGTGAACTAAATTACAACTCTCTTGTCAGAATCTTCATAGTGTTCACGCAGAAATAGAATATTCCATCGAAGTGCAAAGTCTAATCTTGCGGATACCTCGGTTAAAATATTGACCACAGCTTCCAGACAGTCGTCTGGACGTTATCGGCTGTAGTTTATCTCAATTTCAACCAGTCAGAATCATGCAGTGCAACAAGCGACGAGACTCTGACAGTCTTTTGTGGTACCTGTAGTCTCAAGTGAGTCTTTTGCCATTACCCCTCTCGCGAAATGCAAACTAGCACTATATTTCATAGATGCCGCGCCGGCCCGACACCCAGTAGCTAATTTCACTCCATCTACTCTTAAGTGACTCTTGTTGCGCGCTCCTATTCCTGTGGTAGTCCCTAACGGAGTGCGGTTCAAGGTACAAAGGGCATCGAGTCACACATCCTGCTACCGACATGACAAGCCACGTTGGTCCTAATGTTATGCTTCGTTTGTTATGGAGAAAATAACGTCCGTAGCGATTTTCACAGTAAAAGTTTTCCTTGGGTTTTCAAATCTACTCCATAGCCAGGAAAAATTTGAAGTCGTATATACGAGGCTCGTCAGCAGGAGGATGAGAAGTGCCTAGGCCTTAGGATAAAAAGAGCGCCACCAGGGTGAATAGCATGCATTAATATGGGAATTATCCCTTTTTTTCCTATGAGAGGGGCTTCACTGACTCGCTGTTCTTCTTCACCCAGACCTTTCTTAGGTAACTTGGCTGATTTATAGACATTGGGACCTTGTAAGGAATGAATTCTCTACCAATGCATCCAACGATTACCATAGGTTGCATCTGGGCCTGACAAAGTTTGATTCGTTCCTTCGTGGATTCCTTGGTCTCAACAAAAGGTCCTGCTCGCAATGGGCTGCCTCTTGTAACGTTGGCATGAAAAATGAAATTCGTATCATTAGTGTATCATAGAGATCATGTTATTTTCCGAAAAAATTAGCACATATCCTTCTCCCCCTCCCCCACCCACGCAATCCAAACAGCGCCAGAATCTTCTCTAGGTTGATCCTTTGGTTTCATCTAGAACCTTCTTTGTCCTAATCAGGCCGCGACCGAAGTCATGGACAACATGAGTGTTAATGTTTGCTCTCTTGGTTCATTGGTCCCAGAGATGAGACAACGATATCGCTCGCACGTGACGGGGATTCCCCCATTGATCTTTGGGATATGGATCTTGTACGAAATCACGCAGCGTGTGAGGGAACTTCGAACTTTGATCAGGGTTACATTAGTTTGCACAGTGCTCAGTCAGTGCTTGAAATATTGTGTTGGCCCAGAAATGGTGGCGCTTTTTTTCGAATATGGAATTTTGTGTGAAAGGTGGAAGATATTCCCAGTGCATTCTGAATGGCTTTCTGAAGAATTTTACGCGCCTTATAGTAGGATGCTTAGGTTTCTGTGATCATTCAATTTTCGTAAATTTTAGGGCCAAATGTGAGTATTAGAGTGGTCAAAATGTGTGTTTTGCACACCAGTTTTTTCTCCCCTTGGACAAGTGGAGTAGCAGGAGCACTCGAAATTTGTGGCGCTGTTACCCATGGTGGATCAAGATCCATTCGAACGATACAGAGCTGAGAATTTCGTCCTCTTGGCAACGGCCGGCACCGGATGAACTCCTTGGTGTGGTTATAAGGGACTGCATGCACAATCCGTATACAATTGCTTATGAACCTCTCTCATAAAAGTCATAGGTGGAGCTGATTTTTAATGAGATTCGAGAGCATCCCAGAAGCTTTGTCGCCAACCTCCATCAGTTGATGGAATGGGCGGTCTACGGACTAAAACTCAATCCCTTTAATGGCGCCAACTTTCTTTTTTCTCTGCGCTCTCTTGCCTGAATGGCGATTTATGGCCACTTTGACCTTTCACATTCCAACTTTTCACGCATACTAAGTGGCTCATCCACCCCGGTGTCCCCTCCCTTCGAAAAACTCATCTCCTGGCTCGCATAGTGTTTTTTCTACCTCACGATGCCTTAGCTGTAGCAGTCCCTTATTGCTCTGCGCTCTGGCCTATCGTGGCAGGACCCCCACCAAAAGTTCTAGTTGTCACGTAACCGGAATGGGCAACCAGTAAGTTGTTGGAAACTGATTGGCTTTACGTTAAAGGTCAGCTCCTTTCCCGAAAAGCCGTAGCGAGACGAGCAATGCTACACATATCCATATTTGGGCACGAGGAATGGTGATTTACGATCCACTAGCGAGGTTTACAGGCATTACAAAGCGACAACGCCATCTTGTACAGTCTCGCGGTGTCACGATTTGCTGCCTCGTTGAGTTGGTAAACACTTTCAAACCTACTGTGGCAGAGATCTTAGCCGTCTACGCCCTCTTCACGAAAGTGGCACCCTTTGCTAGGAAGGGATCAAGAACCAGTGGGAACCGCCTTTTGCACATGTGCCAATAATTTGTAATTTCCTTTCATGTCTGATATCTCCTTCTTGTCAACCTTTCTCTATCCTGAAACACTCAGCTGTTCGACGGTCTACCCACCATCTCTGTGGGTGTTTATGGAAACACCCATCTTCGTTGTAACAACGTTTCATTCTTGCACGATTACTTGTTTGGCCTCCACCTTTTATAAACTATTCATTAAATTGGACAAATGATTTATAGTGATAGCAGACAACATGGTTTGCCTGCAACTAGTCTCAAAGCTAACGTTTTCACAGTTCCTATTTCCTAAAATTACCTTTAAATATAAAACTTGGAAAGGTCTGCAATTTTGCAGGGTTAGGACGAAGGATTGAACTCGGTCACCAGAAGTTGACGACTTGATGTACTAGATGTTTTTCATACTTACAAGTGTAGGTAAGTAAATAACAAAATCTGACCATGAGAAGTCTGATGAAATAACTGTCTGTGGCCAGAATATTTATGGGTAAGAAAACAGCGGCAGGACTTGGGGTTGTTGAACTGACAAGAGTCTTCCATTATGAGAAGGGCGATAGGCTAACAAGGAGCTAACTTGGCCCACTTCGTACCTAGTCTCATGTATTTATAGGCTAGTGAAGAAGCTCCTACTCATTATGGAGTCTCACAAAACAAATTTTCTACAGTCATTATACCTGCGAAAAGATGTGAGGGTAAGGATGTGAGGGTGAATCGGAGCGCGGCCAGGGCGAGTTTTATACACCAATTGCACCGTTCTAAGTTCGCGACAATCGGTGGAAAAGCTGCCCTGGCTGCGATCTGGGAGATGGGCAAGAGAATCGTCAATTGTCGCTTCGTCGCGCGCGGCAATGGGCGCGACGTTTCCTTAATTTGCACTACCTTTCGATTGGAGCATCGGATTTCATGTAGACAAGGACATGGTAGACACTTATGTCTATTTTTGGTCATACATTGTCTATTCTCGACCAATACCACCTAAAATCGTCGTCATTAGCAGGCGCGACGTCGCACGCGACGCCCACTGGCGCGGCGAATTACGATTCTCTTGCCACATACCGGCTGCGATCCAATACCCGTTTACACGCCCTCTCGTTTGCAGGGATAATGGCTTCGCATTACGTCATTATGTTGCAGTATATGTACGGAATATCAGTACGAACCCGAAGAAACATATTTTCGAAGGTTCTAACAAGAATACTAAGTTATGGGCAGAAGTAGTGTTGCACGTTAAGTAGGAACACCCCATGAATAAGAGCGATTTCCGCGGTGGTCGCGTGGGCGGAGTCCGGTCTGTCACGGTACCTTTCTCAGTGGTGCACTCATCTTTTACAGGACCTTGAGAAACGGCTTTTGGGTCCTGTCACAAAGAGAAACAATGAGAAGGGCGCTGTAGTCCAGATGACTCCGCCCATAAGATCAACGTGGAATGTGAACTTTAAATCAACCCCTTACGACACCTCCCTTCATGTCCCTCATTTCCCCTACGTTCTCCATTTTCAACAGTCGTCCGAGTTTAGAGGAAACGCCCAAGGTTTCCTTTTGCAAATTTGTTTGCGACAAGCCGCCTCCTTTACGAACGTCTCTTACAAAGATCACCTATATCATACAGCACTTAGTGTTTGGCCTCGAAAATACGAATTTAACCTAAGTGTTTGATCAATGATCTCTTCAAATTGTATCGTGACCGAAAGGACGAAGGAAAGCGCATTTGCGCATGACGGGGATACCCTTCTGACCATTGAAAGCGTGATCATTAGTAACAGAAACGGGTCTTTCTACGCTAACACGGCCTCGGCAATAAATCACCATCTCGAAATAGACTTCTCGCAAACATTCCAGAAGTGTAAACATGTTTACAAATAATTAAATTAACTTTAGCCTTAAACAATTTTTCGAAATTAATGGCGAGTAACCTTTGCCAGAGCTGGAAGATCACATTATTCTGCCAAGTACTGCACCAATTTTCCTCGAATGGACGACGTGCGCTTAAGTTGACAGCTTGCCTAAAGGGCACACATTTACAGCGAACTGGTCCAGAAGTCGCTGGAACAAGTACGTCGCAAGGAATTGTCGCGCAGTACCATCACTCGAGTTCTGCGGACAGTGTGTGAGGACTATCTCGGGCTAGACACTCTCAGCCAACTCGCAGTTCTAACTATTTCTTACTGAAACCCCGAACATGCGATCGCTGAGCAGGAAGTCTTGAAAGGCTGCCGGTAAGATGGATCGTAGGAACATCCAAGTCCTATGCCTTTGGAGCATTCAGGCCCTGTGCCTTTAGGGAACACATAGTGAATGGCACCCAACGCCCGCGAGATCCGGAAAGAGAAGGGACTCCAAAGGTAATAGGGTGGGCACAATTGTAGCAAAATTCCTTAAAAAAGGCGTTTCCGGTGAGAATAACATCAACGAAACCGCCTCGTTAGCTCCAAAACTAATTATTTTACTTCATCATAGCAGATGATCAAATGGCTCCGATATGAAGAGGACTGGAGAAGAGAATGTGAAGCTGAAGAACAGGAATAACAAGCTTCAAGGGAGAAAGGACTTGAAAACTTGAACTAAGTACGACCCTCTAGCTGCCTACGTTCTGCGCGAAAAAAAATGTTGTTTTGAATAAAGCCACTACAGTCGCCCCCATCTTCTAGCAGAAGAGGTATGTCATGTAGAGCTCCAATAGGGCCATATAATGCTGTTTGAGGGAGGCTACTTTGTAGCAATCCTGGCCAAGAGAACACGTAACCGTTTCTGATTAGCCTGAGCAGCTATACTGCCGAGCTACATTTCATGAAGCACTGCGCAAGTCCACGGGACCCACATCTCAAACATCAGCTAACCAGTCTTACAAAAAACAATTGAACTGGTTACTGACTCAATATTGAGTGCACCTCGTTTTGTCTAAACATGGCTGTTTGGCGACCAAGCACTCTAAAGACTTATTAAAATACTCACAAGAACCTGTAGCCTTTGCGCGAGTAACCTCTTGAATTCTCAAAGAAGAAAAACAAGCTGGCTTTTGGATCACCTTCCTAAAACGAAATACTGGCATGTACGGCAGCCCAGAAGCCCTTTGGACTCAACACGCTCTTGATTCACGAGCTTCTTCAGCTTTACGGTTACGATCTCTTGAGGTTCTGTTCTGACTGCTTAACAGAAAATTTCATCTGAAGTTAGGGGTTCAGTTTTGGTGCGTTGAACCTTACCATTGTAGCACATCGGCGTTTAGTATACAAAAAGGGTCTGAGAAAGGTGGTTCCAGTGAGACGTAGAGCAATAAGCTGGTCTAGCGATCTCATGTAAGTTCACACAAAGCTTCTTACAGTTTCGTATACAGTCCCCTTTAAGTCTAGGTCAGTGGGTTCACTCTCAGTGGTGCCTTGGAGAATCACAGCAAGGGTTACTTGAGATGAGCCCATTGAAAAAGGGCCTCAAAGGCAGTCCCCGCACTCGAGCAACCCGCACGCATCATTCCATGTCCAAGTAGTCCGGCCCTCGGTCTCTAATATTATCCCATTTTAGCGGCTTTAGAGTAAGTGACGAAGGCGCTATGGCTCTCATAACATTTCTGAAGCCTCCCACGTAGTTTCGCCCTCCGGAGACTAATCAAAGGCTATTTCCTGACAAGTTCAAGTTTTACATTACATATGTTTTACGTTTTTTATCATTGGTTGATGGTATTAGTATTGAGTGACGCAGAGGCACGACTATTAAAGTTAGCTTGGCACGATAAATCCTTCAAGACGAGTAGGATTAATACGCCTGGCAGGACGGAATTCCGCGACCCTGAGCAGGCGCTGCATAATGCCTTTTCCAAGGAAGGTGCCCTTATAAGGGCCCTATCAAGCCACAACATACCGACCCAAACGCCCGCCACGCCCGCCCGCCCAACTGTTCCTGACGCTCGTATTGATTCATTTGCTAAGCAAATTATGAAGCGAAGGGATTGGTATGAAGCGGCCGTGATGCTGCATGGATATATGAGTACACATATGCAGCCGTACCTTCGGTAGCGGTTATTGGCAAGATGCCTACGGGAAACTCGTCCAAAATTGATTTTTAACACATTGAGAACGGAGGCTCTTTCTTCGCAGGATTTTGACCGTTTCACTCCGTTCTTTCGCCATTTCCCCACTATATAGCGCCCTACTAGCATTTTAGGCCGAGCACCAAATCATCGTGCCAACTGCCTTAAAGTGTGGCAGGAAATAACTTTACTGGCACAAAACGAGCAGGTCTCGTCGAGAGGTGCTGCCAGGTAATTGCTCAGAGGGTTCTCCATGTTTTTTTTTGCTTTTTTCTTCCCTGGAAATCTGACTAGTGACTATAGGTTTGTAAATGAGCGCCACTCCCCGCAATGTACAACCGTGAGGTTCGCCTTTGAGCTCTTGGCTTATTGTATAGAAATGTTGGGTATCAAGCCATGGACAAAACCTCTTTTCAATGAATCTCGGGATCGCAGGAGGCACTTCTCAGAATGCGTTGAAACCACAGCCAAGACATTAACACAGCTTCATTTGGCCCACGCGGGAGCATGGGAATTCAAAGATAAAGTTGACTCACGGCCATCTCCATTTTAGACTTGAAATCACCTAACTATAGATTGAAAGCCTCCAGGAATGTCTACTTCCTTACAAATACAGTTTGTCGGGTGTACTTAGATACCCGGTGGGCGTGGCCAAAATAGGGCGAGGGCTT
>MU912975.1:22030-35458 GCA_036418165.1 Cooperia oncophora
TGTCTTTACGGATCTTGATTGTGTCAGACACTCGTGGTGTCATCATCATAGTGGTGCAACGTTTCGCATCATGACTCCGCCTCCGTCTCAAGGGCCATGTATAAAAGCAGGTGCTGCCTACGCGGTATCCCATTCGCTAATAGACGATATTCCCTAATAAGATGTGTGGTATTTTCGCTGTTTGTCATCATGGATGTTCTGAACGATTTGATGTGCAGAAGGCAAGAGAGTTGTCCAAGTAAGTTACCAAGGAATCACTTGTTCACTTCCAGCTACTAATACACCTCTTTTCAGACGACAAACTCATCGAGGACCAGATTTTAGCGGTTACTACTGCGAAAAATCCACTGGTAACATACTTTGTCATGAACGATTAGCTATTATGGATCTCGGCGTTGTTCAACCTCTACAGGGTACGCTGCCCACTCATCAGGTTAGTGACCCGCTACTGTTACCAGTTAATACGCTATTGATAGTTGTCCGCGTGTTTTCTTTACATTATAATGATGCAATATGCTGACTGATAGAGTAACTGATACAGGTAATTCATAATGGAGAGATCTACAACCATGTCAAACTAAGAGAGAATGAATTGAAAGGAATGACATTGCGTACACATTGCGACTCTGAGGTGAGAATAACAGTTCAACTCGAGTTCGTTTACTTACCGGTTAATCGATGGCTTACTACAGGTGATCATCTTCTTGTACGAGAAGGTTCGTGATGGTTCCATGTGTAACATGCTCGATGGAGTTTTCGCCTTCGCACTTTGTTATGATGGCGATTTCATGGCTGCCAGAGATCCAATTGGAGTGAAACAGATGTACTACGGTATCGACAAACTTGGACGTTACTTCTTCAGGTTAGTAACAGATTTGAGTTATAACGCGATAGGTCAGGCCAAGAACAATAAGAATTCATGCGGTAACTTGTGGAAACCCTACAAATACTTGTAGTTCCAAAGTAGTAAGTAATTGTCTTCATTCCATAGTGTTTTGTAGTCCGATGCCATAGGTTTGTTGACGATTTAACGCTGGAACTTGATGAATGGAGAACACAGCTGATATCTACGTCGATACAGCTGACGACACTTCGGTCATAACACCTGAACCCTAATTAATGACCCACGAACTCTGCGCAATACATCGAACGGCTGGCTGGTAACCACAGAACATGCATTTGACTATACTTTTGCACTTTGGAATATTCCAAGCTCACTTGCGAAAAAAATGCTGTGCGCAGATTCGACGACGAGGGGGGGGGGCATTTTGCACTTTCGTTGCTTCACTAGTTCCGGTTACAAGTCTCACTCTGGTGAAACCTGTGAACTTTGTGAAACTGGAGCAAGCTCGTCGAGCCACTATGAAAGAACCTTCCAGCTGACTAGATCAGTGGACGCGTTGATGGGAAGTGGCAGAAGTTCAAAATGCTCCCCCCCCCCGTCGCCGAACTGCTCCATACTGCTGAAATCCCTCGTTTAACTCCTGATCTGTACAATGAGGGCGCGTCGTACGTTGGGAATCTCCAGCGAGTGGTCGTATTTGGTCGTTGAGAGGAGTGGCATCGCGTTTGCCTTTGTGAAAAAGGTTTTCAGTGGTTGACATTTCTCGGTTTTTCCGATTTCGAGAGCGCTGTATATAGTCCTCCTCAGGAATTTTTAGGGTTGAAAAGTAGGAGCTTTTGGTGGTTGGTAGGATTTAAGTAAAATGTATAAAGATGATTGGTAGGATCGGAGATAAGGATGGGGCGGTCACCGGAGGAAGACATTCTACGTTGAAGGCAGTTGGCACGATAAATCCCTAAGACGAGTAGGATTAATACGCCTGGCAGGACGGAATTCCGCGACCCTGAGCAGGCGCTGCGTAGCGCCTTTTCCAAGGAAGGTACCCTTATAAGGCCCTATCAAGCTGCAACATACCGACCCGGACGCCCACCACGCTCGCCCGCCCACAAATGGACGAGTCCTGTTGCTACCAGCTGCTCGTAATGCTTTATTTGCGAAATGAAATATGAAGCGAAGGGATTGCGAAGCGGCTGCGGTGCTGCATGGATATATGAGTACATACGTGCAGCCGTATCTACCGTAGCGGTTATTGGCAAGATGCCTACGGGAAACTCGTCCGAAATTGCTTTTTGAGTCATTAAGAACGGAAGGCTTTTCTTCGCAAGTTTTTGACCGCTTCCCTTTTTTCAAAAATCCACCCATTTATATAGTGCCCTGCTAGCATATTAGGTCAAGAAATAAATTATAGTGCCGACCGCCTTTGAGCGGAAGCTCTGTGTAGGGAAAATGACGCTGCATACCACACGCGTAATTCGAGGGTCAAATCCCAGATTCGTTTCTGTGAATTCAGGATCCGGCCAAGTCTTCCATCTCTTCGAAGCCAGTGAATAAGTGCCAGATTCGTCTGAGTGTATACATCGCTTAGTACGGTTACTGCATGGACTAAGCGCTAGACATTTAGAAGCCATCTATCAATCTGAATAAAATCACAGTGCATGGCGCACTCCTGAAAATGCTTTATCAGCTCTGCTTGATCTTTCTATTGTCCTCTTGAACTTTCAATTTTAATGTATACCTTTCGAGTTTTGTTGGGCCTACTTTACAGTACAATTGTATGCTGTACTAGTAAGTAGTGCTTCAAATATTATTATAATCAGTAGTATCGTTTTTGCCGACGTGATGGGTTCAAAAATGTTTCAGCAGTTGTACGAGCGCATTTTGATCTGTTGTGTCACACTGCAAGCGCCAAATGTTCCTCCTGACACTTCTCGCTGCAGCATCAAAGCACAGCAAGCCAACAAGCTATAGTGTTCCACTTGTGCAGAGCTATAAATAGCAACATTCATCCAAACGAGTAAAATTTTTGCTACCTCCAATTACATCAGTGTTTCGATCAAGCCAACAGTCAGAATCAATTTTCATCACTTGGTCACTTCAATAGGACTGAATGGCATATCGCTACTGAGGCGAATCAGAAGGCATGAGGGAAAACCGGGGAGTGAATATGAAAAAAAAAGATTTTGGGAATAACACAAACATTTCTCCGAAAAATTCATGAGCTCGAAAATCTCAAAAGGATCTCAAAAGTGCTCCGTGTATTTTTGAATATTTCTGTGGATTACTTATTTTTTTAGCTACCTGAAATGGTCTAGCAGTATGAACAATTTGAAAAAACGTTGAACTAGTCTCCCAGCTTGGGTCTGCCTCCTATTTTATGCAGCTGTCCACATGGGAGCCTTTCCCTCGTGGGAAGGACTAAGCATTACCTTACCCATCATACCCTCTTTAAGTAGTAGTGGACGAAACGTCAATTGCATTACATTTTTGTTCGCTGCCGACGGTGGGCTGTCCGGGGGGGGGGGGGGCTGGGTTTTGCACAGCGCCAGCCAGTTTCCCTTAACTTGCAGTCGCCTGCCAGCTTCCACATTTGGTTGAGAAATGGCTAACGCCGCTGCGCGCCAAAGTCACCCCCTCCCTTAACAAACGCCATGATCCGCAGCGAACAAGACTGAATATTTTCAGATGCTTACCAGCTGCTTTTGAGTTTGAGGCTTTCGAGTTCTTGGGCGGTAAACACTTCCAGAGCGTATTTGTTTTATTTGGAACATTGAAATGCTCATGAGGCTCCGGGACAGCACAACAATAGGAAAAAAAGCGATCACTCATCAACAAAATTATAAAATTTTGATTATACTAGAAATTTATCACTGAAACCCATGCCCACATAAGTTCAGTGAAGAGCAGCTGATGCTGTGGTCCACGAGAGGCTATGGTCACGTGTAGTCTAGGCTAAAATCAAAATAATAGGCAACTATTCTGATGGAAACAAAGTATACATGATACTATTTAGAGGTATGGAACTCACAAATTCTTTTTTTCAGCAATGAGATGAAAACGTTCGAGGATGTGTGCGGCAGGGACACTTTAGCAATTTTTCCACCTGGTCATTTCTTCCAGCCTGACAAAGGTTTTGTAAGATATTATCAGGTAAGAATACAGATTCGTTGAAACATAAGTAGTTTTTTCTGTGAAGGACCGAAAGCGCCATTCATTCCTTACGCCTGACTAAATAAGTCCCATAGATAAGATTGGCATTGAAGTTTCCATTTTTTTTGGCTCGAACTATTCCAGGGCGGGGTTTGTGGGGAGGGGCGGGGTCTGGGCGGTCTAGTTTGGGTCTGAACTCTTCTAACTCGATCAAAGATGCCTTTCTGCCGCAGAATGGGTGTATATGTCCCTTCACAGACTAATATATGTGGGCCCCGAGGAGTGGCATTGGCAGGGTATCAATGGAGCTTTTCGTTGTACGATGTGACTGAGAAGTGCCTTGTGCGATATATCGCTTCCGAAGTGATAAAGTCACTTTTTTACCTCCTATTTATATTACTTGCTATTATTTTCTATACTTTACATAAACGATACGTCTTTTCCTTACAGCCGGCATGGGTTGACTACCGTCTGGCCACGCATGAACAAGACCTGAAGCTTATCCACGACACTTTGGTCAATGCGGTGATCAAGCGCCTTATGTCAGATGCACCTCTGGGGATCCTACTTTCTGGTGGACTTGACTCGAGTCTTGTCAGGTTCGTGAACAACGAGGAGTATTTTGAGTCAGGCTCTCCAGACTTCATCAATTTCAGTTCAATTGCGGCACGTGAAATGAAGCGACGCGGTCTGGTAGTTCACTCTTTTTCCATTGGGGTCGATCATCTGTCTCCTGATATCATCGCTGCCCGAAAAGTGGCTAAGCACATTGGAACCCATCACCATGAATTTCACTTCAGCGTTCAGGTCAGGTCACATCGTTATTTCCTCTTCTCCTATCTCTTTGGCACGAACCACAGTTCTGAGATAGTTCTCTCCCAAGTACACCCTATATCCCAAGATTGGGGAGGGCGTGGCTGCGTACTTCATACGAGATGGCGTAGATGCTTTTTTCATTTAATGTTCTTCTTCGAGACAACTGGCAAACTTCCTTGTGACGGGCAAACATCATTACAGTTGGTGTCAAAGCGGCGATGTAATAGGAAAGCAATCGCCGCCACGGCTCAAATTAAGTGCATAACCACGCCCCTCCCATTTTCGGGGTACAGAGTCTAGTCTACGGTGCACGTGTTGCGGATCGTGTAGAACTGTGTACGAATATTTTATCAGTTCGAGAAAAAGCATCATCTTAGTACAAAACCGCTAAAACCAAGTGATTTTCAGGAAGGTCTTAAAGAACCTCCGTAACCTTGATATGGCATCTCGAAACGTACGATGTCACATCTATCCGAGCGTTCGACGCCCATGTTCTTCCTTTCGGAGAAGATCAGGCAAATGGGCATAAAGGTGAGGTCCTGAGAAGAAAATGATTACTGTGGGAGCTCATTGATCATCAATTTAGGTTGTGCTCTCCGGCGAAGGAGCTGATGAGATTTTTGGCGGATATTTGTACTTCCACAATGCACCCAATGATGATGAATTCCAAAAAGTAAGAAATTTGCTTAAAGGCACAGTTCGCGACCGCAAATTGCGGGAAACGGAACTCAAATAGGCACAAAAAAGTGCTAAGTATCTGATTAGCGGAGAAAAGCAGCAGAAAAAGCAGTCCGAAATGTTATAGAGAAAGATAACATAGTGGCTACTAGCTAGTAGCTAGCAGCCGGTGAGGGTCGGCATGGGCCTAAGGGGTGTCCATGGGCCTAATTAGTCAGCTTCTAGCGGAGTTCTTGCCGTTTTTCACATTTTGAAAGTAGCGCAGCCTCAAAAATCGCCTTCCGGATCGTCCGACACATTTGAGAGGTCATAGCCTTATTTTATCGCGGAATGTGCCTTTAAGGCTGGATTGGCCTTGTCGAATGAATAGCTTTTACAAATACTGTATTCAGGAAACGATTGATCGTGTTCTACATCTGTACACTGCTGACTGCCTCCGAGCTGATAAGTCAACAATGGCTCACTCTGTGGAAGTACGCGTTCCATTCCTTGACAAGGTAAGAGTTTTTGGGGAAATTTTCTCGAGCTCATGGAAGAAATTTTCACTGTTCAGGCATTCCTGGAAGCTACCATGTTGACGGCACCAAAATACAAACGCCCACAGGCGCTCAATGGACGTAATGTGGAGAAGTATGTTCCTGAGAAAAGCCTTCGACGCAGACGTAAGTTTCGAGTTAATTATTAATATCCTCAGATGCATGTTCCACGTGTGGCTGGGGTCAGAAATGAAGTGAACATTCCGTGCGAATAGGAGAAATAATCTCTGGAAGCGCTCTTGAGGTAACGTTCAGACTTCGCGACGGCAGCGCTTCGGTCGCGCGTTCGACGCGATCGATGCAGTCGAAAGCATGCGCATCGATCGCGTCGAACGCGCGACCGAAGCGCTGCCGTCGCGAAGTCTGAACGCTGCCTCAATATGACCATCTTCTTTGAGGCCAAGCGTGAGCATAGAATGATGAAACTCCTTGTCATGAGCTGATGAAATCACCGCTTATCAGTTCCTAGTCCTCCATTCCTTTTGCAATGAAAGAGGGAAGATGAGCGGGTTCGTTTAGTTTCGATCGAAGGCAGTCGGAAACCAGAAACTAAACTACTGTCTCGAGTTACACGCCCTCCCCTACAAAATCTATAAAGTGGGGGGGGGGTTGTAACGGCTCATTGTTATCAACTATCCATTGAAAGTAAAAATAAATTAGATAATCTTCGAGCCAGAAGGCAGTGGACATGATTGCTGAAGGCGAGCGGTTGTTGCCAGCGTCATTGGTGGAAGGGTGCTTGGCCACACCCCACACAGCCCTTCCACCAATGACGTTGGCAACAGAGGCCCACCCCCAGTCATCGTGCTCACTGCCTTTAAACACCAAGTGCCCAGAGGAGAGGTCAGACCCGAAGGGTGATAGAACAGAGAGACGAGTGAGAAGACAGATATCGATGCATCTATCTCAGTGTGGATACTCTGTCTGGATGCAGTAACCGCGACAAACTATGGTTGTGGTGCCTTTGTTGCTCGGCTATGAACCGCGGAATGGGTACAACTTTCGCAGCTATAGACAGTCCCTTTACTGATTTTCACTAAACTAATCATGGAATGATCCTTTAAATCGAACAATAAATGAATGGCAGATAAATTAATAATAATAATAGATCGGGAAAACTAAGAAATTAGAGAGCGAAGAAAAAGACAGTGACGTAATTATAGAAACAGTTGGACGTTTCAGACGTACCTTCCTCATGAAATCTTGTGGAGGCAAAAGGAACAGTTTTCTGATGGAGTAGGTTACTCCTGGATCGACGAGTTGATGGCTTTCTGTGCTCGGCAAGTCACAGATGAGGAGGTGAGTCAGGAATTCAGGGAACATTGAACTAGTCAATTCTAATCTCCCAATCACCACTAGAAATAGTGTGTATTTGTATTGAACAGCCTTAAATAGTTCCTTTTCAGTTTTCCAAAGCAGAAGAACTTTTCCCATATAACACGCCTCATAGTAAGGAGGCCTTCTATATGAGGAAACTATTCCACGAGATGTTCCCTAGCGATAACGCGGCCAAGACAGTCAGGAGATGGATACCGAAATGGCAAGCGAGCCAGGATCCCTCAGGTATGTCGTAAATTTCAGCGTAGCTGCTGAAAAAACATCGCGTCCACTCTTATTTTTGGCTTATGCTCCACTACCCGCTGTACAGAAAAGCTTTCCCCCTCGTCTTGCAAAATACCTGCAAACGCTAGGGCATGCGACGGCGCGGTTGCAACTTTTCCCATGCCATCCTGAGCCCGATACAGCCGCTATGAAAACTGTTCCGGCTGCGCTCCAAGCCATGCCCTCTTCACACACCCTATCGTTTGCAGGGATCATGACTGTAGCCTGTTTATCCTACAGAAACTTAGGCGCATCTGTTGGCGCATCCGCTGGGCGCCAGACCTGCGCTAGTGATTCACTCCATAGTCTGCAGATGGTGGGGGCATGGCAGCACTGGAACATGGCTTCGGCTGGGCTTTTGATCAGAGCACGTCATCGTTGTGGATCCCAACAGGAGAGCGGGATCGTATTGGCCTTCTGAGGAAAATTTGCGGGTTGGCAGGAAAATTCTCTCTGCTTGTTGACTTTTCACTGTTTCTTACGTCTCACATGTGCTATCTACCCTCTCCCCCGCCTCCCCCCTCTCGAGCTCTGTTGTATTAGAGGAGGGAATTCAGGGGAGGGGGTCGTATCAAGCCATTCCTCAGGAACAGAGTCCAGACTGACTAAAATTCTCAACCAATCATGTTCCCCGCTTTTGGTAGGATATTGTCGTTTTTGGACAAGTGTAATCTAATGTCCACACAGCAGACAAGACAGGGTGACAATTGTCTCAAATGGGAATATCCCACGGAGGAAGACGCATTCTACGCATATTCCAAGGAAGTGCGTCGCCACGCCCTTGCCATTTTGGTATGGACTGTATGTATATAGGTGTTGAGCGTTACATTCACGCTGTAGCAAAACGCACTAATCATCTGTACTTGCTGGTTAGAGGACTCAACATACCGCAATCTTTCCAAGTCTAGCAGCTTAAGTTCTGTCACGCACTCCGCGCCCGTGGTGCCGCTTGCAAGGCAGCTCTCACAATGTTGCCGCAATGTGGATGTACTGCCCCCCATTCATGAGAGCCAGCGCAGCTTCGTGAGTTAAATATGAACTACACCTGAATTTGTGTTTCAGGTCGTGCTTCTCTTGTACACGATCAGTCCGTACATAAGCGGGACAAAACGCATGAACTAGTACGACATATTGAATCTAGGCCACATCATGCATGAAAACACTGTATCTGTTCAAAATCAGAAGATAATCACAGCTTTCGGGAGGAAATTAGAGATGATCTATTATGTTATATGACGTTATGTTTCGATTAGCTGTGATTTTATGTAAGCATCAGTAAAGTCGCTAAAGTCGCAATCAGTCGCGGCGGGGTCCGGAGGACCGGAGTGAGCCCACCTCTGGCTACTTTGCTCTACCAGTGGCGGTCGATTTAGGAAGAAAACAACCAGTGGTGAAAGCGCTGATGACTCATTCCATCCCTCTCAAAACCACCCCGACTGATTGCGTCGTTACCATGGTGACCATATTCAGGTTATAGGCTTCAAACTTCAGGGTCTGTTCATAAAATGTGTTCTCATCATGCCATATACCAATTTCTGTCTACCTCTTTCGACATTCTATTGTACCAGCTCCAGTTGGACTTTCAGAGAGATGTAGATTGTGTCATAATTGATGTAATTACTTATTGATTGCAAATAAAAAAAGAGCGTTGTTAGCGATTATCTACTTTAACTGCAGAACAGAGGTGGCGTAGCCCGTAGGAGCTGCCAATTGCGTCACCTCACTGTATCACCTGTGCTCCCGTTGATCATCGAGTTCCTCGAGCGGGCGCCAGTAACGTCTCCATTCGTCCCTGCAACGTGCAAGAGTTGCCCAATGGACTCTCTCTGCTCGAGGGACACGATGAACTTCATACCATTCGTTCAGAGCTTTCACGAAGAAGTCTGACCATCGCATAGGCGGTCGTCCAGGCGTTCGCTTGACATCCCGTGGAATCCAGTCGGTGATCGCTCTGGTCCAGCGGTCGTCCTCGAAACGCATGACGTGCCTGGCCCACGTGATCTTCGAAACATTGGCAAATGCGGGCGTCGCTGATCTTTGATCGTCGGTGGAGTGCGGAGCTCCGGATTCCCTCTCTCACTTGCGTGTAGCGGGAAACTCCGAGCATCGCCCTTTCGATGGCGCGTTGAATAACACCGACCGCATGCTCATCCTGCTTTCGTAGAGTCCAAGTCTCTGAGGCGTACGTCAAGGCAGGAAGGACCGCGGAATCGAAGAGGTGGGCACGGAGCTTGGTGTTCTTCGTCTTCTTCGCTACCCTCGATGTTCTTGAAGGCTCCCCAAGCCGCTCGCTTCCTCCTGCTCAGCTCTGGTGCTAAGTCATACAACATATTGATTTCACGGCCTAGGTACACATAGCTAGAGCATTCAGAGATGGTCGTTCCGTTGAGCGTGAATGGGGCATCAGAAACCAATCCGTTTCTCATGAACATCGTCTTCGTTAGATCCAGCCAAAGACGTGCCGCTCGTTCGATGTTCGGTGATATCAAAACGATGTCGTCAGCAAAGCGAGATGGTGTCGCCCAGTCGGAACACCCTCTTCACATCGATGATGATCTCCTTGTAGAATGGTGAGATCTTGGTCGTGAAGTTGCTGTAGAGCTCACGAAGAATCCTGACTGAGTAGGAATACCCTGGTTGCCCAGGGCTTCGATAACCGCTTCTGTCTCAACGGAGTCGAAGGCTTTCTTCAAGTCGATGAACGTGAGACATAACGGCATCTTGTACTCTCGCGATACTTCAATGAGCTTCGTTACCGTGTGGATGTGATCGATCGTGCTGAATCCTCTTCGAAACCCTGCTTGAAGTTGTGAATGACCTTCTCCATTGCTCTTCTAGATGCGGTGATTGTTCCATCCGGACATCGGAGGGCGGTCATCAGGGTCAGGTTTGTCTTATCAGGTTTGTCTTACAGTTGGCGAAGTCGCGGCGGGCGTTGCGTACGCTCTTCCCAGCCTCTGCGGCTTCCACCAGTACTGCTGCTCTTCTCTCCTTAAGTCTTAAGAGCAACAGCGACATCGGTCAGGCAAAACCTTCGATTGCAGATGATGTGGTCGATCTCGTTATGGAATTGTCCACCAGGAGACTCCCATGTCCAGCGTAGAGAGTAGGGCTTCTGGAACTGCGAGTTACCATGGATGGTATGGGTCGACATGATAAACTCAGACAGCCTTTCACCCTGCTCATTCCACTCCATTCACCCTGCTCATTCCGTGAGTTCCGATGTGAAGTTCTTCAGCTTCTTGGTCCGATCTTAGCGTTGAAATCACCGACGATGACCTTGAAGAAGGTATGATCTTCCTTGTAGAACTTCTCCAATTCCATATAGAACGCTTCGAGCTCATCCTCGTCGTAGCTTGATGTTGGTGCGTAGGCGACGAAGATTGTCAGCTCGCCTTGGCTAGCTCGCCAGGCTCTGACGTAGGCACCCTCCGCACTGGTACGGTTTGGAACAGTCCGAAGCGTTCAGCCGTTGAGGCTGCGGATAGAATCCTATCCGCCAACTGCATATTTTGTGATATTATCCGCTTGCACGACTAGCCGCTGAGTACGTGACGTTAGGACCACGCGGCGTCGCGCATCAAACCGCCAATGCCGTGTGGTAACGATCGTGAGCGCACTCACAATTTTAACTTTAGGCAGCGTTCATACTTCGCGATGCAGCGGTACGTGGCAGAGCGCGCCCCAACGCTATTATGGACCGCTCGCTTGATAAATAAGGGAATCCAACTTGTGAGACCTTCTTTTCTCTTAATAATGGCTACTAACTGATAACTTACGACTTTCTATACATAAGCGGATCTGGAATATGAGGTAAGAAGGTTTCACTTCTTTTTAGGTCGGGATAAGGCCAACTCCATTTCCTGGGTGAGCTTCTTTTTTTTGTTTCTTTTGTTTTTATTGTTTCAATTTATACAAGCGCCTTGAAAGTTCCTATCGTCTGAACTGTTCCAACTTCCAAAACATTTATAGTTTACAAGTCGAGTTCAAACAACGAAGAAAAAAAAGAAACAGAAAGAAACCTAGGAGACTCAACCATTAAGAACTAATCATTTTACGCAACATCAACAGGTGAAAACTTTATAACCTCATGTATAAGCTCGACGAATGAAAAAAGAAACAATAAAAACCTACCTAAATGAAGCTCTCACGCTTTTTGCTCATTTCTATCCTGAATCAAGAAAGAAAATAGAAAACAAAAGCCATTAAGTTGGGTTCACCTTTCTTTGTGTCAAACCAAGCTTCAGTACCTAAGAAAATTGCAGTTAAAGGAAAAAGCATGAAATTGAGTCCCTAAAAGCCTTCGGAGCGGTTCAAGTAATAGCGTTGGGGCGCGCTCTGCCATGTACCGACGATCGCGGCGATCGCCGAGGTCGCCGCGATCGCCGCGATCGCCGCTGCTGTCGCGAAGTATGAACGCTGCCTTACACGACGGTGACATGCGGCAGCTATGTTTTTTTCTATAAGACAGTCGGTCGTACATCATTCAGTGAGGGAGTGCCTATTTAGTTGGCGAATTCGGTCGTACATCAGCAATGCGGGAAAAGCCTATTTGGTTGGCGAAACAATCATGGGGGAGAGGGTACAGCATCGTTGAGTTTAAACCCATAGGGGAGGTCGTACTTGGCCAACGGTAAAAAGGGGGGGGGGTCGTAAAGCAGGGTCGGTGAGCAGCGAACAGCACAAAAAAAATTGCAGATCTCTTAACATTTGAGCCACTGATTGGAAGGAATCGGGCCATATTCTTACAAAGCGTTGTGGTTGAATCAAACCCCCTCCCCGGCCATACCTCACCCAGCCCTTCCACCAGTGGCCTTGGTAACAACCGCCCGCCTCCAGATATCAACGGCATTGTATGAACAGAAGATCGCTGGATATGCCTCTTATTTCGCCTCCCATTTCGCGTTCCAGGGTAATCGGCGGGCACCCGAATGTTGGTTTTTCGTACAGATCTCCCCTGGAATAGGAGACATAAATCACAGAAACTGCTAATTTATTCGTGGGGCAGGGGTTAATTTCACCAAACAACTCACCTTCCAGCTTTGCGAGTGTTCTTTCAACCGGGTTTAACATAACATTCGTGTGTACACCTTCCCCATAAGGCAGCATTCAGACTTCGCGACGACAGCGCTTCGGTCACGCGCTCGACGCGATCGATGCAGTTGAAAGCATGCGCATCGATCGCGTCGAACGCGCGACCGAAGCGCTGCCGTCGCGAAGTCTGAACGCTGCCTAAGACTTTCTAAAAGGTTAACTAAAGCGTAATATCATCAAAAGCTATCGAAAAACTCTACTACATGTCTCGGCGAAACATTTGAAGCACTCCAGCATCAGCAGCACGAGATGCGCACGGATCACAGATATAACAGTTGGGTGTATTAACACGTTCGAGGCGGCGTGTACTGCCGGGAGTACACGCAGAAACCCCTCTTTTCTTATTTATTTATTACACGCCCGATATGGGCATGTGGACTATTATAACAATGAACAACAAAAATCGGGAGACTTCAAATGAGAGAACACGATTATAAGGCAAATTAAAAGCACTAGCAATAAGATAAATCTGAGGTAGAATGCAACAGGAGAACAATAAGAAACCAAGAAGACAACTAGCTGATGTCCTTGAGATAATGGGAGACTTCTCGTCTGAAGGAGCAATAACTAATAGGAGAGGGAATGTGTTTGCTAAACTTAGCGTACTCGCCGCCAGCCCGCTGAGTGAAGAAGTGACTACGAACTGAAATCCTGGCCTTACTAAAGCGCAGCTTGATGCCCTCACCTCTAGTAGACGGAGGCAGAAAAGGA
>MU912976.1:0-28919 GCA_036418165.1 Cooperia oncophora
CCCCAATGCACAGTTGATGTTACGGGCCGCTGCCGTCGCTCCAGTGCCGCGGCGCCACTCATAGAAGATGATCACTCGAAGCTGCTCCAGTGAAACTGACATCATAAATAAACACAGGGAAAAGCAGGAGCCTTGATATACCTCTTGTGGAAAAGCTTCGAGAATGTTCTACAACCTTAGCATGTTACGTCATGTTCGAGCTTCGAAGATCAAAAACTGTAGGCTATCTAAAAAACACTGACAGGACTTTCTTTCCAACCTATATAAATTATGGCATAAAAGAGATCAATAAACTAACATACGAAATATATGTATCTCACTATTTTTAAGGGCTCACCAAGGTAGTAGTCCCATGAACATAGAGTGTTGCACTTGTGAAATCCTAGAAAGTGTCAGTTGATGGCATTGAAATATCAATAAATACGTCTGTCTAGGCACCTAGGCATAAACTGTTCCACTATTGCAACTCCAAAGACCCATTAATAATAATCCGCCGAAACTACGCCTATAGCGGTTATTCGGTGCCCCGATTACGAACATTTATACACCGATACCCGTTTTTAGCGCTGGCGCCATTTGGAACCATCTCATCCCGTCAAAAATGATGAACTCTTGCATATTAGGGTTGCTCTGCACCCAGATTCTGAGTATGACATTCATTCCCGGATCTAGCGCTAATATAGTGCACACTGATCATTTGAGCACTGCTAACAAGGCTGAGCCTGGAGGGGAATAACCCCTTTCCCGTACTCAGCCTTAGCAGAGCGCTGTATCCCTCTGGTGTTACAAAATGAATGCCATATTCATGATTAGGACACCAAGCAACCCTACTGTGCTAGTTTTTATCGATTTAGGTGAAAAAAAGTTGGGCCGTCAAACTAGCGCTCATTGCAGCCAAATTTCGCAGGCGACAGAAAGGGCTACCATGTTCGTAATCGGGGCACCGAATAATCACCACAGACGAAGTTTAAAAAAAAAATTTCGAGTTTTTTTTCTTCCTGGTGGAATAGTACCAGAAGCACTTAATAAAGAGTGTCACCTCGAAACCTCGTTGGCACATTATAGTAAAAACATTACAGTTAAAAACAATGCTGGGGTCCCATGAAGAGGGTAATCTAATAATCACAATGCTTTAGAATGGGCATAGATGGTGTGGTAGCAAGCGACCCGTTCTCTCGCTCTGAGTTCTAACTTTGGATCATTTTTCTCCCAAGCTAACTAAGTCTTCCACCACTACGGAGCAGTGAATCCTTACCTGAGTTGCTCTCATAGTTATTCTTACTACAAAGGAACAAGAACATATACATGTTCATTGCGTGGCGCATCCCAAAAAGTGCATTGGAGGCTTTCATCTTGATTTGTAACGCCTAACTTCGGAATACGATAAGATTCCCACTATGGTAGGCGGTTGCTCCTTCCGAATTATTATAGTTTTGGCACTGTTTTCTTAGTAGTTTCATGGTTACCCGCAGGGCCCAGCATTTCCATTATTTTGTGCCTCGAGAGTCAGCATCTGTTCTGACAGGGCTGGAGGTTGAGGGTCATGGAGCCCACACTCGAAGCAGCTTGTTGCATGTTGCAAAGAATTGCGTGGACCATAGAAAGGGATATTATTTCCGCTGCTGGTTCCAGGAACGTCAACAAGGGGAGAAAAAAAGTTTCACGAGTCCGTCAAGGCTCACGGCTATAGTAGGCTTTTGTTTCTTGGGCGAAAGGTATGAGTGTTTTGAACACGCCTTTGTTCGGACAGAAGGTTCCAACTTGTATGAGCGCATGAACATGAAAATCGGAAGGGTTGGAAGAATCTGGAAGAATGCAGAATTTTGTCATCCAAAGGAATCGAAATACCAGCTTTCTTTGACGTTCCCAGGTACATGCAGTGAAAATAAACTACTTTTCTAAGGTCCTCGCCCGAGCCCGTGCAACATGCGAGAAACCGTTTCAGAATCGGGCTCCACGACCTGGAAGTCTCCCCATGAGTGCAGTGAACGGAGTTTTTGAAAGATTTCTCAAAATGATAGACATAATCTAACCATTTGAGTTTGTTGGACGTCGATTTTGATACGAACATTCACAGGCTGTCCTGGAGGATAAGAACGATTTGGTACGAGCAGTGATTTGGGAATGTTGGCGACAGTGAAACCAAAGCAGATGAGGATCAGAATCATGATGAGGGCATGTTCGGAGTTCACCATCGATGTTTATTATTACTATCCGATCGAAACCCAATACGCTTCTATCGTCATCGCCGAAATTCGTCAACAAATCATCACGAGGCGATAATCAGGATGTCATCAAGGGAGTCTGACCTGGTGATCCTCATATATACGGGGGGGCGGGGGGGGGGCCAAAAAAAGTCATTCCGGCCGAGTCACATATGAGCGAAGTTTTCGCAGCCCAGAGGAAGTGGATATGAGTACCAGGGCGGAAGATACCCAAGATCTTCCTCTATAAGCAGGAGCCGGCTGCCGCCATTCACCTTCATGTACACCAAAATATGAAGTCATCTCCAGTCGCGGCCTGAGTGGAGAACGCCTTTGGAATTCACGTGGCCTCCAAACAGCAAGCTGCGGCAACTTCCGGCTTTGAATGGAATCACCCATGGATAGCTACCTGGAGACCAGTACTCTTGATCTGCAAGACCTCAAACATCGAGCAGCTCCGGCAACGTCGCTACGGTCCAGGACATCATCTTCACCCCATTCACCAAGGCGCGGGTTGATGGTGTGGACCGGCCGTACCTGGAATGGATGAACCGATATTTTCTTCGTGGGCCCCAGACTGAGGGTGTGCGCTGGTGGCTACATCGAGCAACTCGAGGAGAATATCCCATCTTCATGTCGTCGCCCGTACCTTCTTGGAAACTTTGTACTGCTACAGGATTGGGTGACAACACATTTAATCGAAGGGCGTTGGAAAAACTTTCGCCTACTTGGAATGGAAGAACGTTGAGTACCTGGAAAAGATGGAGTATTAAGCGCCGGGGGTCCCTGAACTAAACCCCTCAATTACTCGGTTCGGGCGGAGCTCAACAGGGTGGTCTACAGTGGCGGAGAAATCAACGATCTCGCTCAACTCCGGTACCCACTCACTTTCGCGCGGCCGAATCTCTCGATGGCGCTCCTCCAGAAGGCTGTGGCGGAGTATCACTATAGTATTTAATGTGCTCTTTAATATGGTAGTAAAAATGTCCGATAAAAATTTAATAAAGTGTAACTTATAGCGCCTTGAAAGTCATGGAGGCAAAATGACTTTTTTTTGGCCCCCCCTGTATGTCTTCATGACTGTCTTTGACTTAGGAATGTTGCCCTCAGTATAACTACCTTGTGCCTTTGCCCACAATTTGTTGTGCTAGTAGAAAAATCTAAAGAGAACCAAAAATTAAAGGCGCTCGCAGAAGCGAGCAGCCCTGGTCATAAGGCAATCGGAGCCAAGTGAGCCAAAATCTCAAGGGATGGCCGCTTCGTTCACACTGGAGTTGAAATGCCTCCTCAGTGATCAAATCTTAAAGGGTCTTATAAACAATCAAGTTATATTTTTACAGTCGTCATCCTTGCACTTGATAGTCAATGTCAGTGCGGCTGCGTGCGGCGCGGTCGTCAGCACCCGTACTGCACCAATCGTTGAACCAGAGAGTGACATTACTGTATTATATCCTTCGTGTTACTCGTTTTCTATCACTTTTTGTCGCATACGCGTTTCAACGAAAAGGCTGAGAAGGCTTCAAACAGTGTGCACGCTCCTTCTCGCCGACACGCCCCTATCAAGTGCAAGGATGACGACTGTATACTCTATAACAGCACAGAAAAGAATCGCGCATCCTTATTCGCTGCAGACACTGGAGCGCGTCAGGGGGGTTGCATTTCGCGCGGCACCAGCAAATATTCAACCAACTGTGCTCGCTTCCACAGTTGGTGGAGTAAGAGCTGAGACCGTGCAAAAGCCAGCCCCCTGTAACACGCCCTAGCATCCATATCCGAACGAGGTTCTTTACGAAAGTTGGCTCGATCATCTGTGCCATCTGTGCGCCTTGCCTTTTAAGACAACTCCCGCGTTCAAGTAGTACATGGTCGTCCTTCCTTGTGCAAGTAGTACAGCCCCAAGCTAGAGACTGTCCCACTCTCGCAACTCCACAGCGAGCGATTAGCGAGCTACAGCCGCTGAAAGTTCTAGTTCTAACGCCCGCCCAGTTGGACCGCCCACTTGCTAGATGCCCTCTGACGGAGGGCCGCTCAGTTGTTCTTTGTTGGGGCGGCGGGCATTAATCGGAATCGCATGCCCTTTTTGCTGACCGCGCTCGTGCTCATGAATGATTCTGCTCTCCTTTATTACATTTTATTCATTAGGGGCATATACATTCAACTCAACCCGTTTCGCAAGGTGAAACGCGTAAAAATCACGAGTGACGCAATTTTCGTGTGCAAAAGCTCGACGCACTTCAGTACACTAAAATGTGCGCTACCGTAACCCAAAATTCGGACACCGAGTTTTTAAAATTTCTTTTTCCTTCCAAGAGTTTTTCCTCTGCGTTTTTGTTGTTTTTTGTATTCTTTTTTTGCACTGGATGATATCAACTACTGCGAGATGTGATAGAGAGATTTGTGAGCTAGGGGTTGCACAGAGACCGCAGGGAGGTGTGACTGTGAGGGAGCGATTTTGTTTGTTGTTCTGGAGGACTCTTCTTGCTTTTTCTTCTTTGGGAGATTACTTATCAGCTACTGTTTCATAATTGAAAAGCAACTATCCATGACACTTTTATCGCGAGGAGCTGTCTTTAAGGTGGTCTTCGAGACAGTTCTCTGCTTATTTCACAGATAGCTCTACTTCCGCGTTTACTTTCAGAACTGAGAGATTTAGTGTGGACTGCAAAGGGGAACTTTGTACATTGTAAGCAAAAACTTGTAAGCAAGAGTCATTAGAGGCACAGCTGTACAGGATGAAATGTAGATGCCAGGGTGCCAGGAAACTCACACCAGAAAACCCAAAGTAAAGAAGAGAGCAGAAAAAACCTTGAAATATGCTCAGGAAGAAACTCCCTTCAAAGCAAGGTTATACGGTACTGACACTAGAGAGAGGGCGTGGTTGGACGACTTTACCGGGTAATGGTGCTGTGGTGATTTATGTTGTCTGGTCTTAGCTAATAGAATTCCTTGCTTACGTTCCCTACTGGGTATTGGTCACTTCCCGAATACTCCTACATATGAATAGGTCTGTGGCCTGTGAGAAAAACTACAGCATGAGTGCCCTTGTCTTTCGTTTTTGCGCCGCGAAAGCGCACTTACACTGATACGTGTTGGGACCAGACTACTTTTAAGGGGAGAAAGATGTACCAGTTCTAAGGAGTAGACGTTTTTAGTTGGTCGAGAACGTTCCGGTGACGCGCAAATTTGCTCAAGATTATCGCCCACGTTGTTACCCTTCGTTTGTGTGGAGGCTGGGGAATCTCTGCGAAAACGGTCGAACCACACAGGAAGCTTTTACTGCTAAAAATCTTTATTGCTTACAAAAAAAGTCGGCAACCCGAATGAGCAAATCGATAAACATCCAGGCACAAAGAGTACATCGAAATGCTATAAAATAAAGGAAAACAAATAATTTATCATCATGACACATTTCAATGGTATACGGGTAGATTCAAGTATCATTGCATCGCATGAGTTTTCCAAGCATTGCTATTTTTCCAAGAACGTCCTGGTTTTCTGGAAATAAACAGTTATGGGAACACATCTGAGCAAGCTCATCGCGGACCATTTCAATTTTTGTTTTCTTCTTTTGAAAATGCAGCAAGAGTTACATAATAATGATTCGCATTAAATTAGAGAGAGGCTCGATTGTCGAAGACACATTCCGCTGTAAATCGATATGCGGAAAATCACGAACACTATGCCTCCCTCATTGATGTGCCCTCTCGTAATACGACAAAGGAAGGGGCGCACCAATGAGGGAGGCGCGATAGTCGTAAGGCTCCGCCCATTCAATTATCGCGAAGTATCTCTAATGGAGAGGGATTAACAAGTTTTAACTCAACAAAGGCTCATCTTCAATTTGGAGCGACCATGAGTAGAAAGAAATCGCGTATAAAATCCACCTTTCTAATGGTCAAACATGCGGCGATCTTTCAGCACTGTCTTCTACCAAACCCTGCGTGGCGGCTTGCGTCTCATCATCGCCCATATGTCGAGCCTTAAAAAGGAATGATTATTCAACCAGGAATTAAGGGAATTAGTAGAGAAAAGATTCGGTTCTATTAATTGCGCTTTAGTAGTGATATCCTTAAATTTATTATAGTAATCGCGAAACCTCGGATATTTTCGGGATTGATGGCGCATACGGTGAGGGATAAGTGGAATGGAAAGCTGACGAGTGACTGGAGTCCGAACCTGAAATATCCTCAGTGAAGAAACAGGAATGGAAAAGGAAGGAACAAAAAGGAAGTGTTGAGGAATGGTTGGGTAACAACTTCTCTCTATTTCATGCGTAAGAGGGGGTGGGTTTGGAAGGGGTAGAGGGGATAGATAGGGTAGTCGTCATTTTGTACTATGCTTTTGTAAACCAGAACTCTGGTAAAAATCACAAAAAGGTCAATGCGACTATATTCCGTCTAATGTAGGTTTTTTGACTAGCTGTGCACCTTACCGCAGGCTAGAGAGGCTCGACTAAAAGAAGACTAGACGGAATCGCCAGTCAGGGGATTAGTAATAAAGACAGTACGTAAGAACCATCTACGCGGTAAACGATAGAGGTTTATAACTTTAAGAAAACAGGCGGCATACAGTGCCCCCAAAAGAGGGCTTGAAATTGATTGTCGTGCCTCATAACGCACACAGGTGGGCGTAAGGCTGAGGGAGGAAGCTTCGGAGTAAGGCTGGGAAGCTGGAGCGACACAAACAAATTCCGCTTTCCGCTCCTATCGTGGCACTACTTAGACGAAGATTGGGGGGGGCGTGTACACCTGGTGCTCCCACGCACTCCATTTTACGCGTAGTTTAGGATACTGTAACCCGCCTACTTCGTTTAATTCAGAATTAGATGGAAAAGATAGGGCGTTTGACGGGGCGCTGCAGCCGAGTAGCCTTTTCCACAAGGGAGGACGTGACTGCGCTATACTCCACTCCCCTTGACGGTCACATCGCTTACAAGGATCATGATTGTACATAATATTCAGATTCTGCGATCATCGTCTAGGAGGGTGCAGACAGTGCAACTCACAATCGTAGTGCCCACCTTATCGTTATGCTCCTCATTCTTAAACGATAAAGAAGAGGAAAGCATCAAGCAGGGAAGAGCAATAGACCGTCTGACCCACCCAGGGGGATACATGAATTTCAGAATGCAGAATGCGACGTGACTGAAAGCTGCCGCCCCCTGGGCGAAGGCCTATGCCTTCTTGCTTAGACGGACGGCCAACTCGTGGAGGTATTATTAACAAACAATAAAGCTAACGAAATTGTCAAGCAATAAAAGATACCTGACGTGCCAAGGCCACCGGAAGTTTGCCATGAGGAGGAATATCCGTTCATTTGAGGATAACTACTATCTATTTGATTGGAGAAACCGATTGAACTGAATGCTGGCTGATATGCACCTGTACCTGAAACTGTGTACTTTCGTGAAAATTATTGTTACTAGTAATGCTATACTCTCACTTCGATCCGGAATCGCTTGGGTCGATTGGGTGTAATTACTGGATCGATCACGCTTCTTACCAGCACTCGTTCCATCCGACTTTGCTTTTCGTTTCCTTGAATTCGTGATTGTAAGTTGCATATATTACACATATAGTCACACTTATATCCGGTTAGTTTTGACTGGTAATTGCACTGTGATGAGACCTCACCTCGTCTGCAGTTGACCGTCCTTTTTCATTGTTGGTGGCCGTTGGACGTTGTGAAGCTTGTAGTAGAGACCGCAAGCGCTGAAATAAGGGCAGTTCCCTATCAGATCCAAATATTATAAAAGGCTCGCATAATGGAGACATTTTCGAGAAAATGATATATTTTTGAATGTTTAGACACACTTGCACACGGGCTCTCCTTCGGCATTTCTCCTCCACAATGTTGTGTTCGTTCCACCGCAATTCGAACAAACCAGTCCTTGCCTCCTCTGCGAATTTTGCTGAACATGAAAGTACATATAGAGGGTTATCTGCCCATTATGTTATTGAGATAATTGGATCAACAGTATTCCAAGAGAATTGGCCCTTGACGTTGGCGGCGTATGTCCCAGCGATGTACAGTCCTCATCATTGCGGACCGGTGGGGTGTGGCAGTGCGGCTGCGTTTGGTGCGGTTTGGCAAAATCGTTCTGCACCAGTTTTTGAAGCGGGCAAGTGCATTACTGTATTATTCCTTCGTATTACTCGTTTTCTACCACTTTTTGTCGCATACGCGTTGCAACAAAAAAGGCTGAGAACGGCTCCAACAATGTGCGCGCTCCTTCTGGCTGACACGCCCCACCGGTCTGCAATGATGAGGGCTGTACTTGGCATGATCGCACTACTGCGCGGGCGTGTTTTATATGTCGCCGTGACGCACGCTTTGTGCACGGAGCGAGATGAGCGCAAACGGCTGAGCATCTAATCATAGCCCCCGGGGTGAATTTTGAAGTATGTGGCATTTTGACCCACTGCACTTCTTATGGAAAAACTAGTAACTTACAGCTGCGGATGGCTTTTTATGCGAGGAGCTGCCTCTCGTTTTGGACACGGGCATCGCTTCGACGCTGTGCCGGGGCTCCATCGATGTGGGAGGATATAACTGGAAAACCTTTCCTTCCATTTTCACTTATTCTACGTTTGATATCAGTGTGTGGCTGTACATAAACTCTTACAGTATATGTTGGTTTGTCCATTCCAAGATAGCAATTATCACACACATATCCACCGGTTATTGAGTGATTGTCGCCACAGGACTCGCCACATTTTAGGCATTCTAATGATGGTGCAGGCGGAAAGTAGTGCTGAAATGATAACGATATTTCGTCTAGTGCTTGTACAGTCACGATCCCTACAAATGATAGGGCGTGTTTTTGAGCGCAACTAGAGCGGCCTTTCTGCACCAATGATGCCATCTTGAGCCCGCTACATCTAGTGGTGAACCTGCACTAGCTCGCTTGAAGCCACGTTTTATCACGCTCTATGGGTTAAGACTGTATTCCAATGCCGCAGTATCGACCAGCGTTGAAGTATCCGGGAGATGATGGGAGGGCGTGGCTGCAAACCTAATCTGAATATAGCGCAGGATGAACCTTTCGTGAGATGTTCTTTTGTGACAACCATTTGCAATTATCGCACTATGCAAAGCGGCGAGTACAATTGTTCCACAACGGTACATCCTACTAAATCGTAGCCGCCGCCAAGTTCAAAATACGCAAGTATGGAGCACGTGGACACGCCCTCTCCAGCTCTGAGATGAAAGCTGTACGTGACTCCGTTGCAGCTCGATCGTCAAATGCGGCCAGTGAGGGATTTTGCCGCCGAATGAGCCATTGCTACCACAGTCCATTGTAGGGGGTTCTTAGCCCATTGTAGGAGCACTCCTTTTCCCCATGATGAGGACTTGTGCCCCAGATTCACCAAATACGCCAAGCGGATGAGCTATTGTGGTGAAACGTACACCAGGCAGGCAGCTAGCAACCATTCTCCGATCCGCAAAATCCCTCTCCTCTGCAGCCTCATCGACCAGTGGTACAGAAAGGGAGTAACATCGTAGCTGAGGGAACAGGTATCGGATGTGTGACTAGGTCGCTTCCTCTGCGCTCCGTACGATCACTGGTCGTCTGCGCTCTGGATCTGCAGAGGGAATGGGTTTGCTCCCTTCATGAGAGGGCTCAGAGAAGCGGAGCTAGCCGCGCTGCTGCATATGGCCACTCTCAACCACAGTGGCGTCATAAATCGAAGCACCGACCTTAAAAGGATAAACCTTAGAAAAATACCTGATTGAGATCAAATGTATTATTCGTGGTATCTACGTAGTGAGTGGTCGTGGAAGGATATGGATGAAAAATGATATTTCTGAAATACTACAATAAAGTGCGAAGTTAAATTATCGTAGGTATCACATATGAAGATACGAACCCATTGATAGCAGAAGACTGAGCCGGCTGGAAATTGAGATTTGGTTGTTGATAACTATATATGTAATTATTTGTATATGACGGTTATTCCCATACCAGTTATGCTTTCAACACTGTACGGAGACAACGTTTCGAGTGGTGGAGGAGGATATCCTGAAAATTTAATCGCTATATTTCAGCCTATTTCCTCTGTACACTACATATCACATTGCTGAAAGAGGCGGGTTGAAGTTAAGTGCGCAGCTGCATTGCGGTCAGGAAATGGAAGAAGAAAGGGAAGTTGGAAGATACTGGAAAAACAAAAAAAAATGATGGAGAAGACATGCTCATCAATTTAAGTGGGGAAAAGAAGTTAAAAGTGTTAGCACACAGGAGGCCTCAACGGAGCGTTGTTTGACAGGTATTAGGAGCCGTTTGGCAACCGCACGCGTCTCTGATACTACTTCTCACCTATATCTCAGAACCTGCATTTCACATGAATCACTCACCAGAAATAATAGAATAATTTGGCCGGATATCAACTGCTGCTGGTTGTGGCTCGATGACGACTGACTGCCGAAAAGAAGGCGGTAGATCGGGCTCCACTTTCACTGAAAACACAATAACTTTCCTTAATTGATAACCCAAGGTGATAATGTTAAGGTTACTGTATACGTATTAAAAAAATAAAAACTAAATGACGATGTCTTTAAGGCCGCTTTCGAACCTTACCGTGTTCCATGATGAGGCCAGAAAACGAGGAAGGCTCTTTATGCTCTCTGCAACCACATGGGCGAAAACTGATTGGTACTGTATGCCTCCGCTGTTCCTGCGCACTCACTTTCACTTTCAGTTCGGGGTACTATTTCCATGTTTTCCAAACTTATACTCCAACGATTGGTATTGATCGACTCCGTACGTTCACAAGATCTCTGTTAGATCCTTGTTAGATTACCTGTTAGATCTCGAGAGAGTATAGGACAATAGTATGGAAGGCATCGCCTAATCATGCAGCTTGGTATCGATCGGCGCCGGTCGCTAGTGGTCTGGGAGAGTATAGGAGAATAGGAGGATAGGCGTCGCCTAATCATGCAGCCTGGTATCGAGCGGCGCCGGTCTCTAGTGGTCTGGGAGAGTATAGAAGAATAGAATAGTACCAGATGTGTTAATGCAGCGTCTAGCCTTCTTCTCCTGTTATTTCAAAATATCAGGGGCCGCCGAAAACGCCCTGAGTGGGGGCACCCATTTGCGAGCGAAAGGTGCAAGTTTGGAGAATGGCAGCGAGAGGGTGTAAAACGAGCGAAACGATGGACAGCTACGCGGGATGGGTTCGCCCGTGCTCTTTGGTGGAGTCGCATGAGCAACCGTGTGTCTTAAAGCCCCCACCTTGCCGTTAATGCGCCCCACCAAGTACAGCTTTACAATGTACTCTAATGCAATGGTAAGACCACCCGCGAATGGTCGAGGGCACCCTAGCAACTAACTCCATTTCCACTGCTGCGAAATTATGAGGTAAGTGGGATACTATTAGAATTCGGAACTGTAAAAAACTTGTAGGCGATCGTTACTTTCTAATCAGAGGAAAAGCCCAAAACAGTATCAAAGTGTGCCTCTTTTATATTAGATCATGATTTTCTTTTTATTTATTTCTGAGCTCTGTATTCATGGCAGTTTTGGCGCTGATAACATTCAAGTGGGGGGGGGGCATTTGAAGGACTCTTGATGCCGAACTGGTGATTTGAATGGCAGTAGCCCTGTTTCTGCCTCAAGGAGTCCTTTAATCCTCCCCCACAACGTTATTTGCGCTCCATTTCTCCTACAAGAATGTAATTTTGCTCAGTTCACTTACTCTTACCTTTTATGAATCCTCCAGCTGAATTCATAGTGAAGGAAGTTTCAAGAAATTTCTATACACTGGCCCGATTTTCTGGAAATTGTGCCGTTGGCCAGATGTCCTGTCGAAACTGGTCTCATTACAGCTTGCCAAATGAGGGTGAGGCAAGTAGATCAACGGAACTCGTGAGGGATACAGGAGGCCGACTGGCCGAAGGATTAGTTGACGAAGAGGCATTTCATGGAAGAAGAGTACACACAATTAGAGCAAGAAGTTCCGCGAAATGTAGATCAAAAGGCACAGTGCAAAAAACGAAGGACTGATTTCTGATATCGAAAAACTCTGTAGCTGTGGTACGGTAATTCAGATTTGGTGCAGAGCAGAAGAATAGCTGGAAGTGAAACGAGGAGCGAAATCAGAAGGAGAAAACAGATAAGAAAACCAAGACAAAGTTCGAAGACCCCTTGAAGGGACAAAACCCGATGGTGGCTCAGACACTTGTGGAATGCCTTGCTTAGTACTATTACCGTAACGGAGAGTAGAAAAGCGGCTCTCATGCTTAGCCCTTATTCAAACCGTCACAACTGCGAGTGCTAGCGATGACATCTTGTCGGACGATGCTTCTTATCAGTTACAGTGTTATTGATTGGGCCAAAATTCGGGTTAACTGGGCTAAAGCTACATACTCGCTGAGGTTACCAGCTCTTCCTAATATGTTCAGATAGCTGCCCAGACAGACAGTCATGGGTTACGAAAGGGAACTATGAAGTTCCCTCTTGCTTGAAGCATTCGCATGGGGCTTTTTGGATGCGTACTCTTTATTACTACCAGTACTGTATTAATTAGCAGCTGTCATCACCTACTAGGCTAATGAGCGGTCCCAAACGGTTTTTCACCGCTGTGAGTCAACTGTTGCTCCTTGTACTCAAAAAAAGGAATTTCTGTAAAAACACTGGTAAGCCCGATTTGGTGGGCTATCCGCTCGAATAGCAGGTTTTAAACTGCCCACCAAAATAAATATTTGAATAATAGAAACGCACTGCGAGTTAATTGTTGCACATCTTTTTCTTCTTTTTCAGCTGGCTGCGTGGGAAGTTGAAGGGTCATCCGAGGTCTGTCTGAGGTTGTCCATGCTGAAGGATAGGCCAACGGCTGAGTTTCGTGGGAATTCTCCATCTGAATACAGTAGCTCCTTCACAATCAAAAACTTCATACTTCTTTCACGAGTTCGTCAAAGAGTAGTAAAAGTGACTGAAACGGAAAAAAATAACGATAAGATAATGAAACTCTAGGTGGCCTGCCTGTAAATCATTGCTCACCATGAGGTTTATTTTCAAGCACCACTATAAGCCGAGTAAACAAATTTAGAAGGTCAACTAATAAATAAAGGAACATTGACAAGGTGGGCACTGCACCCCTATTGTTTATGTACCTCTAAAAGTGGGCGTGGCCCAAGGTGACGATTCCACCATTTAAAACCGTCGAGTGGCGCCAGTATACGGTACGAATAACGCGTTCAATAATACGATGTCTTCGTATTGATCCATGTAGATCATTCGAAACTCATAGAGGAATTTGCCAATAAGCGGCAAATGTCACGCAGCACCTTGCTAAGGTGTAAACGACTTTGATTGTTGTAGATAAATTTATCAGTCTGAAGCTATCAGGACCAGCGAGGTATAAGGCCTTTAGGTATGATAACCTATCAGTGTCAGTTTTCAATTTTATTCGTCAATCAAGGAGCTGATTTACTGTTCTGACCATCCCTTCATCATTGTTGCGTTTTCACTAAAGTAGTAATATTTGGAGTAATTGAAAGTTATATTTACTTGAACATTTGTTCACAAGTACTATCAATTCTCTCTGAACTAACGCTAGCACCGTTTGCAATCTTAGCTAATTTTATGCAAAGTTAAATCTACGAAAATTCGCCTCCTAATGACACCTACCTCTATCGCCTTGAAAATAGATCAGGAGCCTCGCCCACCAATCAATAGGTATATATTGCGCGCAGAATAATTATATAGGCTCCAATACTGAAAAATCATTTCGATCATGATAAAGAGCTCAGAAACGTGTTTGCAAACAGTAGTGGTATGAATGTAGGTACAGGGATGCGTTCATTGGCCCGATGACTCATTTAGCTCGTCGCGGCTACAGTATGCCGTCTGATGCCTATCAACGAAATGACGAAAGTAGTTATAAAATTGTCATTTACAACCGAACAGCTCATATGAATGTCTTGTATGGAAAAGTCCAGGGAAGTTAGAGCCATTCTAGACTGGTTGCAAAAAATCAATAACCATTCAAATCGGTTTTTAGGCCTTATTTGGTAGTTGAGAAGTGGGAGTAGTCAACGATAAATTCAAGTTCGATAGGAAATTTCAGATGATCAAAGTAAAATGCTCAAATACCGAGACGAAATCGGGATTATATTCGGTAGCGGATGTCATTCCTCGGAGTAAGGTATCTTTTTTCTTCAGAAAGGATATTTCAGAGGTCTTGTGAAAGTTCCAAAGAATGGTGAAAAATGGTCAATTCAAGCCATAATTCATTGTTGGAATCTTTGGGGACTATTCGGGAGATGACGATGTTAACACCTCAGATCAAAGCGTACGCTACGGAATCGCCAGCGGCAGGGTCGTATTCGTTCGATGGAGTGAGGGGAGTCGTAAAACGCGGCTGCCCCGCCAACTAGGGGGAGGCTCCCTGTTTGAGGGCTGTCTGGATAAAAACTTGAGAGCGTTGTGGGAGAAAGGGCATAGTGTATGATGTTTCTCTTAGAGAAGTGTGAAGATGGTAGGAGAGTTCAAAAGTTTATTCATTGAATCGAAAGAGAAAAATGGCTCTAAAGCAGTAGTTATTTCTTAGATGTCGTGAAAGGAGTTGATGCGATGATTCTTCCTTTATTGTTTTAGAAACCCAAAAAAGATCATTGAGAGATGATAAGTAGGGTGGGGTCGTTCGAAGAGAGGCAATTTGAGAGGTGGCTATTTTACAATACTTTCCTGTAATTCAGAACGTGGGATGGCTTGGATAGGATTGGAAAAGAGAAGGAACTAGCTGACCCTGGAAGAATAGGTATATCTTATTCATTACCGCTTCTCTCCATCTCATAGGCGGCGGCTTGATATCACCATAAATTGTCTTCGGATGTAGGAAACTGTTTGACTAGCCGACTGAGGATGCTCTTCACACCCAGCAAATAATCTTGAAATTGAAATTATCCATCATTTGAACATTCGCCAACATTTCGGGGCCATCATTATTAAGCGCATGGGTGGTGGTGTAGAGCTGGAGCTGTAGCGTTTTATGAAGAGCCTAGGTTATCTGACCTTCTTTCACTACTTAGCAGGAATTTCTGCCCTTCTGCCCTTATTGTGAAGTTTATGAAGGGATCTCGATGCTCTTCGGGGTTGGCCAATGCCTCATAGTATGCGCCACTCACTTCACCCCCCAACCAGGACCAGAATGGCACATGAATGCGACCAAGATTATGCAATAGCTGCCTTGAGCCAAAGCACAGCAACGTTTTTGTTCCTCAAACAAGTCTGGAACCAGAAGACCATGCTTGGAGCCATGGAGCACCCGAATGATTAGATTTGAAGCCGATACGATACCCGATCCCCTACTGCGTGTGCATTAAATCATTTGTCACTGCACCACCTTGGCTTAGCCTCTTCCGTGGTTCGCAGCTCTTCTTTGTACTTTTGTAGCAGCAGTTCGACAGATCAGGGAAGAACTCCAAACAGGTGTTGGAACGAGGGAAGAGAACTACTTCTGTGGCTGCAGCTTGTACTGGGACTGTGGGCACTATTTACAGAAGAGACGGAGGGGGGGGGAGCATATAGCTCCGTTTGTAGAGCCATGTCTACGTCGTCAAGGTGAATGGAAGAATCGGGGCGAAACACAGAAATAAAATGTTACAGTATAATACTCATAGTACAAAAAATAATGTAATCAAGGCAATCCTTCGTGAAATAGGGCCTCCTTGGCTCTTTCCAATTCCACAGAAATGTGGAGCTATCCGTCACCGCAGACGACGACTTACAGTGCCATGTCAGTCCACACCAATTGCGCAACCAGGGCAGAATCAGTGGCGTTCAGGATACTGGGGAGTGTTTTTTTCAGTACAGCACAGCACCAGAGCCCTGCTTTTCGTCGACATGGTCGTAACACGCACTGGGTTTCCCTGCACATTGAATGGGGGGGGGGTTCATGTACCTTGTCACTCACTGCGAAACGACTTCACTGGTCCGCATTAACCTTGAGGTGTATTTTGGGCAGAGTATGTCGTACGTTGGGAACATGGATGGCGCGGGAGGTTGCATCCGGCTCGAAAAATTTTTTCTTTATTGTTGGCTTTCCTTGATTTTTTCCCATTTGGTGTGCGCACCCCCCCCCCCTCCACCCTTCCTAAATCTGGGCAGGACGTGGTATGGAAAAAGAGAGTTGTCATATTAGATGGGAAGGCTTGGAATTATGTCGTATTCTGCAAAGCTCGGTGAGATGTGCCCTGAGTTGGTATGCATCGTGCAGAACCGTTGAATTCACCTCAGTTATACGTGGAGTGGGAAATGCAGTCATGTTTCAGAAGTATATAAAATACATGGCCGACGACTTCTGGACCCACACTATGGCGGTAGGGAAGAGTGGTCTTCTAACCGAAGCCCTCCCTTACGGCAGCCTTCAGTCTAACACCTTTCCACCTATAAGTCCAAAATGTCCAGCTTCACCCAGCTTTAATTTTCCAGAGAGACACATTGACAAAGAGGCTACTATGATATCAGCGTCGCCAGAAATCTGTCTTTTATTCCAAAAAATTTTACCACTACATGTGAATGGAGACCATCTCGACGAACCAAATGCCGCCTCCATCCCAAGCGATTCTAGTTGAATCCTGCTGTGTTTGGGCTCATAACTCAATCACTTCGTGCCCGGTTTAGAAATCAGGGCACAGCACCTGAAATAACTATGTCAGTACGTGCTTTTCTTCCCTAAGATTCCTCCATGGGTACGACTACCTCCCTACACTCTTACCGAAATTCTCACAACGTTTCCCTCGAACGTCGTAATGGGGGAAGAACCACTTTGCAAAAGAAGTTCGCCGCGAAGGAGCTGTATAGTAGTGTTCCAAACGGAAAAAGTCTACAACTGAAGATTTTTTTGAAAAGTCTTATTCCAAGCCGTGCCACGCAGTTCTGTCCCTTCGAATCAATAGTGACACAATTTTGATGTGGCATCAGAAACTTCTGAAATTCCAGCTTGAGACCTGAAATGACAGACTTCAACTGTTGGTGCCATAGTGGTACCATAAGAAGCGAGGGGCAAATTGTTCGCAACCGTTAGAATTTATCGCTCAGAACGTATTGGCCCCTGATAGTCGCCTAGAGAGAGATAGATAGATGCAGTATAGATATGTCTAATCAAAAATATTGTGCAGATAGCTCATTGATGTGTGTTTGCGGACGTTGTGAAGTTGCCAAGCCTACTGGGTCACATCGTCAACGACACCTTTTACTTTCACATATTACCAGTTATGGTTCGGTTTGCGCTCGCTACATGTAGCATGATCTCATAGCGCTACCTTTGCTGATTTGCCTCAGTTTCACTTTCTTCTCTTTATTTTCGCATTGTGAAGCTGGTCTAGCTTCTTTAGCTGGGAATCAGTCATAACCTCTTTCACTTTTATTATACTTCTTTTATGCTAGGAGCTGCCAAGAGAAGCTGGATTCAGTAACCCTTAAAATAGCAAGGTTCTTCCTGTAGGCTCTTTAACGCGGTTAGAGATGAATTTTCGCGAAAATTCTTCACATTGCAGTAATGATGGGTGCCAACAAGTTGCTTCTATACTATAATATCCTAAGTGAAGAAGATTCCAGCTTTGCGACCCAAAAATCTATTCTCAAAGGCCAGCCCTTATTCATCACTCTTCCATGTTCTGGATCCCTACGGGCTATAAATATTGATCTAACGGAATTATTTTGAATAGTAAAATATTTACTTGGAGTCCACTCCTTTTTTTTCTTGCTGATGTGCTTGTAACAAGAATGCCTTGCTTCAAAATCGTATCCCAATAACAACTAGCTGTTTAAAG
Organism: Cooperia oncophora; assembly: GCA_036418165.1. Lineage (NCBI taxonomy): Eukaryota > Metazoa > Nematoda > Chromadorea > Rhabditida > Trichostrongylidae > Cooperia > Cooperia oncophora. Next base: position 17,985 of record MU912976.1, read on the forward strand.
CAAACATTTTCTTACCCCTGCAATGTAAGCGTTTTTTTTTTGAATGAATGTGCCGAGTGGCGCCACGTCGTTACCGTACACCCAGAAAGACACCGTGTAAGTTATACAGGTCCAGTCAATCAATGTCCTTATCGGTGCCACTCCATTGCCCCAGCCGTCATATTGCTAAGTCGACTAAAAGCAATAACGGATGGCTTGTTGAGAGTTGTTAAGGGATCGACATGTACTTTGATATTTCGCGACAAAACGGTTGAGGGTGGAAGTAAGGCTTCTCCAATTTGAGGGTCCTTGCCCTGGCGCCATAAGAAAAAAAGCCGATTTCGATGAACCTGCCCATCTCTCCACTTTGTTACTTTTTGTTAATCACTTCCTCCTCTCGGAAAGCGAGATCGGAACACCTTGAGGAAGTGACGACTCAATGAGGCACTTTCGCTGCATCGATATTGTGAAATCAGGGTATCCTGCCATTTTAAGGGAATTTTTGCAGAATACGATCTGTTCCTCTTAAAAATTCCCCCTCTAATACGGCACCACCCTCTTCCTCATCTCACCAACCCTCTCCCCTCTGCTTCGTGAACTTCTCACTTTGCCTTCCAGTTTTCTCTTGTAACTCCTTCACATCTCCCACAAATAAACCTGCCATCGAGCGAGGAGGATATGATCGGGGGGCGAGATTGTTGAGCCGTAGTTGAAACAGCACAACTCAGAAACTCGGTAAGCAACCGAAAAGGTTCCCCGACGGCAAACTGCCCTCTCAATCCAGTGACCAAACACGCCCATCTCGCTGGGATCTCCAACGTAGGACGTGCACTGTGTGAAATGCACGCTCAATGAATTTAGTAGTTCAAATCGGGCAAACACTTGGGCAAAAGCCAAGAAGTGGCTTTCCCACCACTTTACCTCTTATGAGGAATTTTTCATTTTTAAGTATTCTTGGTTCAAAAGCGCATCCACGCTATTACATGGGCGGGGTGGCGGGCCATACGTGATTTTGTTTTTCTCCACTGATGAATGGACATATCCCAGGAAGATTGACAGAGGAGTTACGCATCAATATGAAAGGCTCATTTGTTAAATTTGACTCTGCCGAACGGCAGTATAGGCTGTGTTTTCAGGCATGTGGGATACCTATATTTGTCAGCTCACATAAATTTGAAACAATGGATTCCATTTTTTTTGCGGAAACGGAGAGCCTTTCCTTTAGGCATTCTGCCTGAGGCAGTTTTTCGTAGAAATGCTACTCCCTCCTTACTCCTTCCTTGCTACAACCCCCTTCCCCCAAATTTCTGCCACGTCTTCCAGTTTTCAAGGAAGATCCTGAGAATTTTTTCTATTTTTTCCTCAAAACTGTGCTTCGAGCCGAGGGGAGTGAGGACGGGTGTCGAGCGACGCCAGTAGTCCAGCACCTCTAGTGTCAGACCTGTCAACAACAGCAGGTGTGGTAGAACTTTGGTCAGCGCCAACCAACTAGAGGCAGTCGTTGTATTAGACCTGTGAAACGGGGAACCGCCAACGAAAAGGTTAGTTACATAGAAAAAATTTCTTTGCAAACGCCGCCAGTTTTTCCCAAAGCAGAGTACGCCCGTTATAGCGTGGGTGGAGCAAGGAAGATCAACTATGAAAAAAATTTCTGGGACCAAATACGACCCCCCCCCCCCGCTAGGGATTCCTTTGTATGGCGAGGTCCGCTCTCGCTAGCTCTTCAAGTTCCAGGATTGCAGGAATGACGCATCTACTTGCGATAAAATCTGACTTGAGTGTTCCTCATATGTTTATCTGTTGTTTGGTTTCCAACCATGAACCATAAAACGGGCCATTCATCCCCAGTCTACCGTATCCAGTATTGAACTCGTCGGTCGCGTGATCTTTGTGACTTGCCTGCAGTCGGCACAAGTATCCACTTCTGCCTCCCTTTACTACCTTTTCATTACCTCAAGAACCCCTTCACACAAATCACCTTTCTGGAAAATCTATTCAAGTGCCAGCTCACTTTGAAATAGAGGAACAAAACCATCATAAACCATCACTGACTCCTCATCTCCTGTTGCGTCCACTATTCCCATCATACGCCAAGCACAGCTTTCTATAAACCTCAGCATTATAGTATTATGGGTATTTGCTGGACTTTCGTGAGGGCGGTAGATCTTTTCAAAGGTTTATGCACTTTCCGAAGGGAACATCGTCATCAGAGCTTGAAAGGATTCAAGTAATGAGTGATTACTCTGCCAAACGTCACCATACGTTTGATTACCCGTCAGTGGCCCAGCTCAAGTCCACAATGATAGACAGCTAATCAGAAGTGCAACATTCTTATCATTCTATGAAACTGCTAGACATTGGCGCAGTGATATAATGGGAATGTTTGGAATGAGTTCCGGGATACAGGCAAAAAATTGAAAGTTCATCAAAAACTCTTACTTAGTAATAGCTTATAAGAGGCGGGGATGGCTTAGAAACAAGTGGCAAGCTCGCATTCGTGCGGTACTGAGTTTAAATCGCGGATCGACTCTCGCTCAGGCCAACCAAGCCTTCTACCCTCCGGGGACGGTGAATTGGTACCAGATTCGTCTGGGAGGATAAAACACTGACTTGTACATCGGCTGGCCACCGCAAGTCATTGTATAGGCCACATCGCATTCAATAAGCCACTACGATTCTGAATGGAAGTAGAATGCGTGCCGCATCCCACAAAGGAATTGATCACCGGCGAATACTTCAGACTATATACCCTATGAAGTCATGGTTCCGTTGACAGAATGACCAAAGGAGATCAGATTCTGCGAAAACAGCACTAACAGCAGTTTTCACTGCTATTTAATCATTTTCAGTGTAAAGAGATAAAGGGTTAAATTGTCAACGATGATTCATGTCTTTTTGGGATGCGCCATGCATTCTGCTAATTTCCGGCATTGCCACTGAGCCCGATTTGTTCTACGATTGCGAGGATCCTTCGGAGGTAGATCCAATGCTCTCATCCTCACTCACTTAAGAGCCTTCAACTAGGTAGTTTACTCCGAAAGGATTGGAAGACATGGTTGGCCTTGGTAGTTGCCAATACAGGAGTTTTCTACAGTCCACGCATTTGATAACCGGCGCCATAAAGCAATACACCGTTTTACAGATGTGCCCGGCATTTCTAGGATAACTAGTGAGAATGGTTACCGTTGTTTTCAGAAAATATTAAAAGTACCTTCGAAGCAAAGGACCTTCAAATGTCCCGAGAATATCGCACGAGCTTTCTGGTGCTTGGATTGTGCCCGAGATATAGCGGAAAGTCCATCTTCACGGTATCGGAACTTTCAATCACACCGAATCTACATGTTTATTTATGCTACTAGAGGTGATGAAAAAAGTAGTTACTTTTGTTATAGAGATGGAGACGTAAGACCTACGGCAGGTTAAAGCTCTGGAATGCACGGCTACAAGTGAATACAAGTGAAGTCGATCGCCGTTTTGTCCAGTTTGTCGCGATTTTTGGTAGTAGCAGGGAACGGCCAACTCATGAGGTCCGTGTGCCTGATACCCGCCTAAATCGCTTGGGAGCATGAAACTCCTGGCTCCAGGGCACATCATTGGTCCATTGGTAGGGAATTTTAGTCTAGTCTGTACCCCCTCCTTTTTTGGGGAGTTGGTACAACCCCCCCCCCCTCTACCAATTTTCAGATTTTGTCCAAACTGCCACTTCTTCCAAAATTTCCCGAAAACTTCCCTACTTTTACCCAAAAAATTTTGCTGGTGGGGGGGGGGAGCGGAGGGGAGGGTATTTATATTAGGTTGTCCGGAAAGTTCTCAGCGTTTTGTGCACCTATTTTTTGTACATTCACTGCTGATTAAAAACTCATTCTGCCTTGCTTCTCAGTAGCACATCCTGTAGAGAATTTCTTGCGCTATCTGATGGTATAATTGCCGTTTCACCATTTTGATATAACCCTTTTTCCCAAGACTTTTTGAAGCATGTCAAAAGAGCAACTTCGGACGATATTTTTCTTCAACTACAAATTGGGTCAATCCGCAGTCGAGACAGCTCGACAAATTAACCAGGTGTGGGGGCCCAATAGTGCTAGAGAAAGCACTGTGCGGCAATGGCTCAACAAATTTCGTTCTGGAGATTTCAGCCTTGAAGATGAACCTCATAGCGGTCGACCTAAAGCAATATCTGAGGATTTTAGGGGGATTTTGGAGGCTGACCCATCCACAGTTCGAGAGATAGCAGAAGAGCTAGTCGTTGGCAAATCCAGTCTGGAACGCATTGGGAAGGTGAAAAAACTCGACAATTGGGTGCCCCACAATCGGAGTGACCGGCAGGAATCGGCACGTCTCGAGGTTCCTTCTGCATTGCTTTTGCGCAGCAGAAACGACCTGTTTTTGGGCCGAATTGTCACCTGTGATGAAAAATGGGTCATGTATGATAACAGGAGACGTTCCGGACAGTGGTTGGATTTCGACGAACCACCGAGGTAATTTTCAAAGCCGAACCCTCACGAAAAAAATTCTGGTCACGGTGGTCATCGGCTGGTGTGATCCACTATAACTTTTTATCACCAGGCCAAACCATCACAGCAGAACCCTACTGTGAAGAAATCGACGAATTGTACCGAAAATTTTGTCAGATGCAGCCAACACTTATCAAAAGAAAGGGTCCGATTCCTTTGCATGACAACGCCCGCCCACACGTTTCACAAATCACTATCCATAAATTGAACGAATTGGGGGTTGAAGTTCTACCTCAACCGCCATATTCTTCAGACCTTTCGCCAACCGACTATCACCTTTTCTAACATTTTCAGAACTCCCTTGCTGGAAAATACTTCATCAATCAGGACCAGGCAAAAAAGCCTTAGTTTCGTGAATTTTCGACCACCCAGTTTTTTACTTTGATGGGATTTCTCGACTGCTGTCACATTGGCAAAAGTGTGCTGATTCGAATGGTGCCTATTTCGATTAAATCCGATGAGTATTAAAAAAGTTACGATCGTTTAAAGTGAAACACCCAAAACGCTGAGAACTTTCCGGACAACCTAATGGTACGCATGAAACAGGAAAATCACAAAAAGTCAACCACCGCTCCTACATCACCAAAACCTGAATACGACCCCTCCCTTTGCAACGTCCGTGAAGCGAGGAAAATCAACTATCAAAATGAAATTTTCCCCAGCTCAAATACGACCCCCCCCCCCCCCCCCCCCCTATTGCGGATTCCCAAACAACAGTGTGCCCTGCCTGACTCTTACACGACTGTCCCACGAGTCATCCTGTCGACCAAATGCGCGTTAGAGAAGGGCTAGAATTCTCGAGGAAGCTCAACGTGCGAATTCTTAGAAATTCAGTGTCCAGTTACGAGTTCATTTTGAGATAAAAACAATCCAGTGCTACTACTAATTACAGGAGGTTTTGATCCATTCGGGAGAGAGCCCACGTTGAGCGCACGAGTACAGTCAGGCCGAACAGAGTGCTTTTCTTATTACTGGCCCCAGATTCAGATGTTCACATGCACACACTGGTACACCCATGAGAGTACAACAATGGACTGACTCCGCCTATGAGATTAGCGCGTAATGTGACTTCGAATCGTCAGAGGTCACTGTCTTTAACTCTTCATTATGATTTTCTCCAATTCGGCGTATAGTCATCTGATATATGAACCCTTTGCCTGAAAGGCTGGTTCACACCCTTGAACTTTCAGGCTTATGGAAGCCACTTTCCATCGTGACCCATAGTTTCTCTTGCACAAATTTCGTATTCTTATTTTCTGGCTTATTTTCAAACTTTTCTGCAATCCACTACACGGGAAAAAAATATGTATATCTGATTATTCATATGTAACACAAAACTGTTTCAGGCATTGCTGCACTGAGGTTGTCTGGCACTCAAATGGTGCAGTCGCAGTGAAACAAGTCGTCTCAATGGTTAGCTTTTGCAGGCTCATGGTTATTTCAAGAGGCGGTCGTCGATGGGGCTTGTACACGGGCTCATATTTGAGAGCGAGGACGTTCCAAGGCTCAGGCAGAGAGACTTCGTAAACTGCAATCCTTCTTCTCGAGAAACGTTTACGAGCCCACGACTATATTCGTGGACACGCCCTTCTCAGGCAAAGTGTTATGAGTTGTATTCATAGCTATAAGTTATCTCCAGCGAATGGAAGCTTCGCCTTTTTCAATGGCGTTTCGAGGTTATTTTGCTTGTGTGGTGGCTTCACTTATGTCTTTACTTAGTACTTGTACTGTATTGCTTAATGACGCTATTCATCCTTCGTACACCACCTTTGAGCGAATCACATAGAGGGCCGCATTTGTTCACTCTGGAAAGGGGTCGTATTCGACCTCTAGATTTTTTCGGTCGCTGATTTCTCTCTTTTTATGCGCGCATACCATTTTGACCGAGAGAACCATTTCACGTGTCTTCGAAACAGGGTTTACCCTCACTCGCCCGCAACGGGTGAGCTTTCGGGAAATTTGGTAAGAAAGTAAGTGTGTTATGGAAGGTGATCTCCGTGAAGCCTCATTTTTGAGGGGTTTTACATACCGTGATCTCACAAATTCCGACGATGTACACACTATTCCCTAGAGATGAGAGGGGGTGGCCCCTTACTTCATTTGAACATGGCGTAGGGAAGTGCTTTATGTGGGATTTTTTCGTTCGAAACAGCCTTGTGATGGACAACGACATTATTACAGTCGTACCAGAACAATTATTGAAACGAATAACGAATAATTAAACAACAAAAATATCCAACAAGAACCACAGCCGCCATGTTCAAATGATCTAAACATCGAAGCCTTATTTACCTCATGAATATGAAGTGTACGCTGCGCTCATTACAAATGCCACCTATAAACAGGCTGCCCCGGTTCGCTCATCGCACCGTTGTTCAGGACTCCTATAAGGTGTAAGCTGTTTCAATGCAGCTGTGAAGCGCAGTTTCTTTTAGACACAGCTTTATCAGGGGCGCATGATTCTAGGAAACGTCGTTTGGAAAGTACTGAAGCGGCGGAAAGGAGAGATGGTGAGCACTCTTGAAAAATCTTCAGATTCTTTGCCAAGCGCACCTAGCACACCGCAAGGGGTTTCCGCTGACACTGACGGATTAATTGGAATACTCGTACACTCTGACCTCCAAAATAATTAATTCACATGCATTCTGCTCTGACTCGTTTTTGGTATCATTATATAACTTCTCATTAAACAACAATGCCATCAAGAAATTTAGGAGAGCCACAGAGAGGCTGAGGTCATTGGTGACATAAGATTAACGACAGTCTAGAATTATGTGACTGCAGCAATCCCTTCATGTAGGCAGAAACATTGTACCACTTAGAGACAACCTAAACATCACCTCCAGGAAATCTCGGTCCTGAAAGGCCTTCGCAACTGCAGTGGCTTTACAACTTTTTGAGTGCACGAGAACGGGTCTGGGGTAGTGATAATTGGACTCCGCGCTGTCCGTACGGCGAAACGGCAAAGTATAGTGAAACGCGTCATTCGTCTGCACCCTCTTGATTCGATTTGCTCTTTACCACTGACTGCGTGTTCGTTGCGGGACCTTGATGCCGACGTAAGTGCTGCATGTGACGCTGGCGGTGTATGAGGACGACGACATCCGCGCATCACTAGCATCCAGCCCCGTTCCTATCTTTTTTTGAGGGATGAAAGTGGGACGCTAGTGAGGATGAGGACCGACCCCTCACCCCGTCCCCGCTTTTTCCCTTCCCCCGCACCTCTGCGGACTGTTCTCAATGGTGAGCGCACGTACAGTTCGCCTTTGAGCGACTGACACTGTGAATACAGGGGGGGGGGGCCAAAAAAAAATTCCGGCCGAGTCACATATGAGCGAAGTTTTCGCAGCCCAGACAGAGGAAGTGGATATGAGTACCAGGGCGGAAGATACCCAAGATCTTCCTCTATAAGCAGGAGCCGGCTGCCCATTCACCTTCATGTACACCAAAATATGAAGTCATCTCCAGTCGCGGCCTGAGTGGAGAACGCCTTTGGAATTCACGTGGCCTCCAAACAGCTGCGGAACTTCTTGAATGGAATCACCCATGGATAGCTACCTGGAGACCAGTACTCTTGATCTGCAAGACCTCAAACATCGAACAGCTCCGGCAACGTCGCTACGGTCCTAGGACATCATCTTCACCCCATTCACCAAGGCGCGGTTGATGGTGTGGACCGGCCGTACCTGGAATGGGAAGACCGATATTTTCTTTGTAGACCCCGACTGAAGGTGAGCGCTGGCGGTTACATCAAGTAACTCGAGAAGGATATCCTCCCTACATGTGGTCGCCCGTACCTTCTTGGAGACCTTGTGCTGCTACAGGTTTGGGTGCCACCACATGGAATCGAAGGGTTTTGGAAAAACTCCCGCCTACTTCGAATGGAAGGGCGTTTCGTACCTGATGAAGATGTAATATTGAAATATGTCCCCCTGCGACCTGCAACCCATCTCAATTACCTAGTGTTGGGCGCGACGCTCAGACAGGATTGCTCTACGGGTTGGCGGAGAGATCAAGATCTCGCTCAACTCCGGTACCCACTCACTTTCGCGCGGCCGAATCTCTCGATGGCGCTCCTCCAGAAGGCTGTGGCGGAGTATCATTATAGTTAATGTGCTCTTTAATATGGTAGTAAAAATGTCCGATAAAAATTTAATAAAGTGTAACTTATAGCGCCTTGAAAGTCATGGAGGCAAAATGACTTTTTTTTGGCCCCCCTGTATAGTGAAAATGTGAATGTATGACAAGTGTGCAGAACATTCATGACGTATGGCTGTCCGAGCACATGAAAAACACCCATTGCATGTGCCGCGGGTACAGTGCGCTGCACTCTGTACTATCTTGCCTTTTATTGTCTGGTTCCTCAAACATTCGCACGGTGCTTCCTTGTTGTTCGGGCTCACACTTTTAAAGTAGCTGCAGGAAATGGAGCCTCATTTGGTGGATTTCTGGCAATCTCTAGTGATAACTAGTTAGCAATAGCGGGCCAATTAGCACCTACAGCTTCACATCTTGACGCTACCCATATCATAGCGTAGAATGTGATCCTACATGTACCTACTCTGATACTTCTTAAGTTCAAGTTCTCCTCTATTTTCGGCTTCCTTCGAATGCCACCTTAGTTGACCCAGAGAATTACGTAACCCGGTCGATTCCAATGATCCCCACTCTTATTCCACTCTTATTGCACTTTTCCTACCACTTCACACTTTTCGCTTTCAGCAGCAAATCGAAAATGCTTAGTGAAGGTGAGCACTGAATTACACAAATTTGCTGCTTTGATGCCGTGAAACGCACGTTTTTACCTCAGAGGTTCAAATCAGAGCGCCCCACACGTTGAGGATTCCCAGCGAGGGGATCGTATTTGGTAGCTTGGAGGGTTGGGGTAGTCTTTGCCCTTGAAAGAACCAGTCAACCTCGAAATCGTTTATGATTTTTCACCTTTACTTGTTTTCCATACGTCAAGTGCCCTATATACCTCCCCTCCCCGCTCGACAGCGTTTTTCAGAGGAAAAGTGGGATTTTCGGGAGAAAAAAAAAACTCCGGAAGTCCGCAACACAACATGCTGTTTAATATGGTGGTGATAATGTCCCATCAGAATTTAATTGAAGTGTAACTTATAGCGCCCTGAAAGTCAAGGAAGAAAAGTGACTTTTTTGGGACCCTCCCACTGTAAAGCTTCCTTTGCTGAACTTTTACGAAAATAGTAGACCACTTCGATGGTTTAAGTACGTTCCGAAAAAAACGCCTTCATTAGAGCTTGAGAGGATCCATGCAGTTTGGGATTACCCGATCAAACGTCACCAAACGTTTGATTTACCATCATTGGCGAAGCTGAAGTCTACAATGATAGACGGCTAATCAGAAATGCAGCATTCTTATCATTCTATGAAACTGCTAGGCATTGGGGCAGTGATATAACGGGAATGTTTGGAATGTGTTCCGGGATGCAGGCAAAACTCGAAAGTTCATCAAAAATTTATGTTTAGCAATAGCTATAGACTTGGAAGATCATATATGAAATCATGGTTCTGAGGGTGTAATGGCCGAGGAATATCATGTTCTAGGGATAGCAAAAACAGTAATAGCATAGTAACAGCACAGCCATTCTTATTCCCACTCTAACGGAATGAAAGATAAAGATTTCAGTGTTGAATAGTTGAGGCGCCACGAATCCTGCTGCTCCTGCTTCCATTTGAATGTGATTTGACCTGTACAATGACTTGTAGATGCCAGTCGATAAACGATGCCAGGGTTTTTATTCCCACTGACAAGTATTGTACTAGGTAGCCGACCTTTGAATGAGAAGCTTTGAATGAATTTGAAGTGAACTTCAGAGCGAAGGACGCGCAAGTATTCCACCGTCACCGTAGTCCAACCACCAACAAACTTTTCGGCGTTTCCTTAGGTTATACCTTTGAACGGTCCTGTTCGTTACGGATGATGGGCGCGTCAAGCGGGGCGGGGGCATACTTGCCTTTGGGAAAAACCGAAAACAGTCAGCAATTGCAACATTCTTCTCTTTTCTTGGTTTTCATGTGTCAAATGCATTATATGCCCCTCCCCCGCCCCTTACGACAGCAGCTTTCATTGGAGTTTTCGAAGAAAAAAAACCGGAAGTCCGGAAATATGGTAGGAAGAAGGGAAAATTTAGGAGGACGGTTAGTTGGATGGAAGATGGGGAAGGGGTGGGGGATCGTACCTGAAGAAGATGTTTTGAAGTGGATCGTCTTTTGCAAAAATTTCTCCTACCAGTAGGACAGACTGATTCAAAGCATAGGGAGCTCTAGGGCGAAATTTGTAAGGAGTCGCTCTCGGGCGGCGGCGACAGTCCGCTTTTTTTTGGTTTTCCTTGTGGCAGGTGACAAGACTGTATCAAATTGCTCGTGCCAGTCTTTTTCCACCAGCTGTTGTCACGCATCAGCTTCAGCAGCTGTTGGA